>RJWM01012391.1:0-54661 GCA_004363535.1 Dasyprocta punctata | reverse complement strand
TTATATCATAATGTCTCAAAACTTCATAATATTGGAAATAACAGAAAGAAACAAAATAACTCTCCAGGTCCTAGAATAGCATGGGGAAAGTCCTAACATGTGAATATGCAGTATGTATCCAGGCCTTAATAAATCTGGAGTTTTGGAGCAAATGATTGTATTGGCCACGTTTTGTAATGTTAGGTTGCCAAGGGAAAACTACTTTCACAATTAAAGAGAAGTTTATTTTGGCTCATGGCTTCTGAGTTTTCACTCTATGGTCAGCTGGCTCCAAAGCACAAACATCGTTGAGAAAGGGAGGGTGAGGGAAGCAGCTTAACTCGTGAAGCAGTGCAGGGGAACAGTGTCTGAGCAGATGGGGCTGGGGACCAGATACAGACCCCAGGTCACACCCAGACGTGTGCTTCACTAAACCCCTCGTTGGCGGTTAAGCCAATCAAGTTGAAAGTTAAGCTTATCTGTCAAAATGATTGACAGGTTATTTGTGAACAAGGAAAGAATATTAGCTGGTGAAAATTACGCAACCCAATTTGGCCAATATGCTATGGACTCAGATGGCATATGTGAGAAAGTATAATACCAAAATGGTGGTTAGAATTAATTTCTCAATGTTTAAGCTGCAAACCTAGCTATACTAGATAGAGGTCAAAGAACACAAAGGTTAGAAAGTAAACAGAGAAACTCTGAAAAGAGTTGTTAGGAGAGGGCCCTTACTCTGCTGTGATGATCCGAGCCTTTAATTCAAGCAGAGATATGATACCTATATTCATTGCAGAGTAAGTGTACTTGTGTGTAAACTGCAGCTACAATTGAGAGGACAGGAGCAGTCTGCTTTAAATAATAATTAAAATCATATTTTCTTTATTCAGTTTCCCCTTTCTTAGTACTGGTTTGTGATCAAGTGGTTCAATAAGTGTTCTGCCATATGTTAGCAATGGTGAGAAAGAGATAATGAGCAACTTTCCCCCAAAATTATTAGTCAAACCTCTAGGGCTGCTGTGGATGTTTTTTATTATGTAATAGTGGTTAGAGTAATCATGTTACTGAATTTTATACTGTCAGAAGAAGAAAGTTTTTCATTGATTATATATAAATAAGGAATGAGCAATAAATTGAATTTTTATGTCCTTCGAGTCCTAATTTATTTTCAGTTTAGTTGTGGAATTCATAAGGGAAACCAAGACCAAATCTACCACACCCAATTAGTATATCTTCCTCAACTGTACATCTGTTCTATGTTTGTATCTCCTTTCTGTACCTCCAAGTCCACTATCTATAGTCGCCATTGCCCAAAGTCTTAACCTGATTAGAGACTAACTTTGTGAAACTATTAATATTCTTAATGCAAAATGTATCTAATATGGCAAACTAGAAATAGATATGCATCATTCAGTCTGAGTAAATGTACAATTACTATGTGAGATAACTTTAAGTAATTTTGAAGATATGAGAGATGTAACATATGTTCAGTTTCTTTAATAGAAATAATAAAAAATTGTAAAAGGAATTTTGATAGTTATTGCACACAAATATATGAAAAAATAGTCACTGTTTATGAATTCACGTTAGATGCTTTCATCCATGATATATCAAGGTTGAACTCAGTAATATATATGTTTATAAAAAATTGCAATAGAACTACCTTCATTATAAGGGAAGACAGCTTTGTTTAGATGTGTGTTTGGGTGGCAATAAAACAGTACAATAATAAACAAATTTTCTCATAAGATGTACCTTTTTGAAAACTGACTTCCATAATACAAGATAAAATAATAGGACTACTGAAAAATAATGGAAAAAATCCAGTAATTTGCAGCAGCAAAAGGAAGATACAATTCTGAATTAATGTTCTCATTAAATATAATTTTTATAATAGGAAAATAATATGTCCAGTATAAAAGGTAGAAGTTACTCTGATTTTGGACAGACTCTGGACATCATTTGTTCAGCAATATTGCAAAATTATCCTAGTTGTTGGTTAACAATGGAATTCTGTGATCCAATTGCATTGTTTCTATGGTTCCTCAGTATTGCGGCAAACAAAATGCAGCGATACCATGCATGTTCTTATCAGGATGTTTCAAATTGGCATATTGTTCTATGACTAATGCCTCCTTATGAAAGATGAGATTTATAGTTAATTAGTGTCAATTAAATCTAAGTATATTTATTCATAGTTAGTAAAATGTGCATTTGTTGACTTTTCAATTTAAGGATTAAAAAAGACATGCTTAATAATTCTCATATAGCCCTTTGTGTGGTTTCTTCTACCTTCATAAGCGAACAGATTTTAAGTGTATTAGTCCATATGTGCGTATTTGTAACCAATCTGTTAATGTGCAATGTCAAGGCAATTTTTTTTATGTTTCTTTTTCCTAAGAATACCATCTGGCACTGGAAATCCTTATCCTTAAAAATAGATGGGTAGTCCAAATATGGACTGTTTTATTTCTGTTTAGTGTAAAGTCAACATCTGTTGCATCAAAAAGATAGACCCCACAGTGCTTTGGAAGATTATCTGTTCAATATTAATGAAGGAATAGATTATTTAGCACAATAATCATATATGATCTTTTTTCTCTCAGAAATTACTGTATGCTCTATAAATAAATAACCTCTGTCTCTTTTCATGTCATTCACACTGAGGTATAAAATTTCATTTGCTGTGAAGTATATTTAACATATGTACTTTACAAAATCTATAAAGCCTTCAATCACCCAAATCAAGAGTCTTGGAGTAAATTGATGATTCAGGTAAGCAAAGCTTGTTTAAAAAATTAGGAGTTAATTTTATATTAATGGAAGGGAAATAATGTTAAGGAGAATCAAGTAGTACTAGGATGTTCTTTTCCAATAACTAAGTGATAATATTCCTACTGTGTTGTACGACAGCAAATCTACCCTTACCTTTACAAATGCTAAAGCTTTTGAAAATGCTGTTAGGCAAAGAGCAAATATCCAGTAGAGAACTATTTTACTAAAAATATATGTTGTGTAACATGAAAGGTGAGATTCACAAAGGGTTCTTAACCTAAAACTGCATGATTGGTTGCATGAAAATCTTCCTGTGACTGTATTCACTGAAATTTTCAATAGAAACATTCTTTTTCAATAAAACATCCAGTATTTTATTTGTGTTCTGTCTTCTGGCATTAGAAAACTGTATATATTACTCACCTTTCAACCTGGCTTTTGCAAAAGGATAAATATTGATGAAATGCTTATCTGGTTGTGCTTATCATTAGCTAAATGCATGCTGATACATAAAGTGTGCTTTTTACCTAATTGATGTAAGAAAAAAATGAATTTTCAGTTTTACTTATAAAAGAATTTAGTTTAGCTTTCTTGGAAATTACAGGCACTAAAAACACAAAGGTAGTTACCAAATCTATGAGTGAGAGATAGTTCAGATAAAAAGCCTAGAACACAATGTAAGGAGATGACTAATTTTCTAAGTGATATCTAACTTCTTCATTTCTTCCTCTATGAAAATATTTTACTGGAGTTACTGTAAGTGATGAAGATTTCTTACCACTTATATTGTATCCTGCAGATGACTGATGATGAAATGAACATCTGCCTGGTTAGATTTTAGGGAGGTGATTCACAAACAGTTGAGTAAAATAAAGTAAAATCTGGGCAAAATTGAGCATGTACATAGTTCCCTTTCCTAGAAACATTGTATGATGAAAATTGTTTCAGAATTTGCTTCTGTAACATGATACATATTGAGGATGGAATTCTCAAAATACATTAAGAATTGTGAAATACCCAAAATTTTGAATGGCATTATGGAACATTCATGTCAATTCTTTGCTACTAAATCTTAAATCTCTGATCTATGAAAATAAATTAAGCTAAAACAAAAATCACCATAATTAATTTAAGAAACTGTTCATTCCATGAATTTTTAAATTGCTGAACGCAGTTGTTAATATTATATGCAAAACAATGTAACAATTACTTTGCAAACTAAACTCTATACATACAGCATCTTGGACATGCAGACTAGAAACAATGTTTTATACGCACACATAACACAGTTACATACAAATTAATTATTGCTAATAGCTAAGCACATAGACCATAAAAATACCAAAAGAAGACCTCTATGTGTTATATAAAATTGAGGTGATTTTTTTTCAGATCACTTTAGACCTATGCAGTTGACCTCAATATGTAATATCATCTGATGTGAATTTAGTGTGGTAAAGGGCAAAGTGTATTCAAATAACTAAAGCTGTAAGTGTGAAGAGAATTAGAATTCTTTATGTGCTATTACTATTGAAAGAGTCAATTTTTTATACTAAGAAGAATGAAGAAGCAACTGTATGTAATTTTCAAATATGGCAATGGCTATATAGTGGGAGAGGAATAAATATCTGCTGTATGATTAACAGAGAAGAAAGAAATCTGTACTCTCAAAGGAGCCAGATCCAATTACCACATGACATTGAGAGTGGATCTCATATCCTGAAGAAAGGGACCAATACCACAGCACTGACCAGAGCCTGATTTGGTGCCTAACCTATATTCCCCGCTTTGTCTGCAGGGATAAAGTGAGTGAAATATCTCAAACATGGGCACCAGAGAAACTGTGAGTCAGAAAGTCACCTATAGGACAGAGACTGAACTAGCACCAGTGGACCCTTGGATAAGCAAAGAACAATGTGCAGCACCCATTAGGCACCCAGAGCGGGACAATGAGAGAGTTGATCTGCAGGAAGTCACACGATGCAACCAGAGGGACCAGCAGCAGAAAAATAGTTTGAGGTCTACTGAAGTAGAAAGTCTCTCATTGCTCTCCCAAACACCAGTTTAATGCCCTCAAAGTGAATCCATTGCCCCCAGCCAACAGCTGCCAAGCACCACAGGAGTTCTCCCGTGGATAGTGATGCTTTGCAGAGTGTGGCAAAAGAGACCTGTGAAAGGAGCCAGGGACACACAGCTTAGCTAGAGTGTGTGATGTAGTGCAACCAGGCAGGGACAGTAAAACCCAGGGATTATTTTATAGGGAAAGGAGCAGAGATTAAGAAAACCCTTTTAGATGTCAGCCAAAGATGGTGTAGAGTACAACTACACTGCACTTTTCTTCCCACAGATTCAACTGAAAGTGTCTGGTCATGACAGAGACAGAAACTTCCAGCTAGTCACACCCACTGGAGCCAAACAGAAATGAGGCAGAGGAAGACCCACAGAATGCAGGCAGGCTCTGAGTTCCAACTGGGTTCTGGAGTGTCTTCACTCCATGGCAAAAGAATAATTCACTAGAGGGGACCTGTTGAGTGAATTGGGAGTCAGCCATTGATTGAGAAGGGGAGGAAAAAAGATACCATGTGCACTCAAACTTCCCCTCCATTAGCCTATCAATCCAGTTATAAGAATGATATCAACAATGTTCCATCTTTTTTCTTTCATTCGCTCCTGTACCTTTTTCTCTTCTTTTCTTTTTTCACATCTACTGTCTTTCTTTTCTCTTCCTTTATTCTCAACATTTAAGGCTGTCAGAAAGAATGCAACAGAATCTTTATGGATCATTAAAAAGCGTGAAATTTTTAAATCAAATTTTAATTTATGATTGACATATGGTTGGCTCTGAAAATGGCAAAATAAGTGGCAGTGGTTCTCGAATTTCAGCACAGTGACTGGGTCTGGTGATATCATGCTGAGTAGTGTGAAGAGGTGTATAAAGATCAAAATATAACCAAAGTTAAGATCACATCTTTGGAAAACATAGAGTAATTAAAAGGAACTCCATACTAGTGACAGTTTTCTACTCTGAACTTCAACCCTCAGCATGTGTGCGCACAAACACACACGAAAGATAAGTGTGGTGAATTGATAACTAGTGGTCAACTTGCAATACCAGCTGAACAGAATCAGCATGGTAATGAGTGTGGAGGGCCCACCTGAGGAGTGTTGACAACATAAAAAGGAGAACTGGAGAGGAAGAAGTGTTGTTCTTTCTCCTGGGTGTTGTTCATTGGTTCTCCTGGAGGAGCTTGTTGAGTTTCTTTCCTGATATAAACTTGGCTGTTCCCATCATCAGAGGAGCTTGGGACCTCAATGTCCCTGAGAATGGCTGTGGTTCACTTTAGGGGAGCTATGGTCCTTACTTGGAGCATTGCTTCCTGGCTCCAGAGGGGAAGATGGTGTGTTATTCAGTCTCCAGGAGAAGCTTATCATGTTGGCTTCTGGATATGAACTCAGTTGTTATTATTAAAGGAGCTCGGGACCTTGTTGTCACTAAGGATGGTTGTGGTACTTTTCAGGTGAGCCCTTGTCCTTACTTTGAGCATTGCTTCCTTGCTCCAGTGCAGAACACTCAGCCTGCTGGCACAGATCCTTCATTCCACTGGCACAGACTTTCTAGCTTCCACCACTGACCTTTAGGCCTTCCCAATGCAGATCTGTGAAACAGACTTGCATGAGACATCGCTGTGGGCTCTACATCTTCAGCTGGACTCATGCAGCACGTTGCCATGGGATTCAGACCCTCAGATGGATTCTTTGAGTCTCAGTACATGGACAGATTTATTTCACTCTTTCTTTTGTATTTGACTCTTTGGGTGACTGTCATAAAATAATTCTTTAAATTATGTGTCCTGTATTAATTTGCTTCACTTCAAATTCCTGACAACAATACGAAATCAGGCAACAAGAACCTCCAAAAATCTGTAACTATGCCAAAGCTGATCAAGTTTGAAGAGATAAAAGAAGAAACAAAGCAAACAAATAAATAGGTCAATAAAATATTAAGCAATTTAAAAAATGATGTAACTAAACATAAGGGATTTAACTGATAAAATGATCAGTGAGTCTATAGACAACACAGACAACAATTTGGATGAATTAATCAAAATGATACCAACACATGAGTGACGATTTTAATAAAGAAATGGAAATCATGAAAGGATATTACAAAGAAATTCAAGATACAAAAATTCTACTGCATGACCAGTGCCTAGAAGACACATTTGATTCTAGAAACCATATACAAACAGACAATTTAAAATAATGGGAGATCACAGAAACTTAATCCAACATCTGGTGGATGACTCAAAGAAAACTAGTCTAAGAATTAAAGGAGTTAAAATTCAAACATAGCATGAAATATTTAAGAGTCTATTTACCAAAATTGTAGATTTCCAAGTCAGAGAAAGAATTAAATTTTCAGGTAAATGAAGGATATAGAATTCCAAATTGTGAGAATCAGAAATAAACTACTTGGCACATCATAATTAAGAAATTAGAAGTCCAACCAAGGACAAAATTCTAAAACTTGTTACAGGAAAGCACTAAATAACTTATAAAGACAAATCTGTAGGTATAACAACAGATTTCTCACAACAAATCATAAAAGGTCAGCAAAACTTGAAGTATAGGAAGCACTAAAAGGAAACAGTGTTAGTCTCAGTTTATATATTCTGTAAAACTATCTTTAAATTGGAAGTAGAAATAAAGATTTTTCCATGACAAGAACACATTGAGATATTCATGACCACCAAAGCAGCATTTCAAAAAGTGCTTGAAAACAGTCCAGGTAGACAATAAGGCCAAAAAGACCCATAAAGTTAAAAAGAAAGTTCACATCAAGCATGGTGACTAGATAAGTAAAGATAAGAAAAAAAAATGAATCAGCATCAGAAAAATAATGCAAACACAAAAATCAATGAACTACTTTCAGGAATATTTCTTAATGCAAATACTCTTAACTCCCTGATCTTTGTACATTGCTGATGGAAGTACAAACTGATGTAGCCACTGGGGAAAACCAGTATGGGAGTGCTTCAAAAGTTAAACAGAATTACCTTGTTGTGGAACAATTTCAACTTCATATTCGTATAAAGGAATTGAAAGGAGCTGTTCAAATATATATCCATAAATGATCATAGTAAATTTTTACAACATCCACAAGGCAGAAACAAACTAAATTTTCATTAAAGAATGAATGAATAAGGAGAATGTGACATACACATACAAAGGAATATTACTGAGCCACGAAACAAATTATTATTTATACAGGCTGTATTGTGGTTGTTTCACAATACGATGCCAAGAAACTAATGTCAGATGCAAAAGGTGGCATATTAGTTGATTACATGGATATGAAACATTTAAAATATTTACATCTATAGAAAAGAAAAGAATATTGGCAGGGATATCTGGAAGAATGTGGGATGACTGCATATAGACCTAGGGATATTTGTACTTTGGACTACGCCAGACCTATAGGATTTGTAATATTACATATCTGGAAGAGTTTGAGCAAGATCTTTTTGAATAAGTGATGCAATGGAAGAAATTTGATATGACATTTACACATAAGTGCTCACTGTGTTTAAAATTTTATTTTAGAGGATGGAAATATTTTTGAATTTTGATATATATGGTTGTATAATGGTTTAAATGTACCAAATACCACTTACTTTTATAACCTAGAAGAATTAATTTTATGTGATGTGAATTTACATTCATTAAAGAAATTACTTCACAAGAAAGTGAAACTGTTAAGGAGCATACAAATTTGTGAGGAAAGCACCGTGTTGAATATTTGAGATATGTGAAATATATTGATAGATATTTTAAAATGTCAAAAGCCTTTTTGTATTTTTTTTGAAAATCATTTATATGTGCCAGGCAGGAGCTTGTGCAGCTGAGCTAAAACCCCAGCTACACACTTATTTTTCTTTTTGGTACCTGGAATTGAACCAGTTTTTTGTTTCTTTTTTTGTTTGTTTGTTTGTTTGTTTGTTTTTGGTACAGGGAATCGAACTCACAACCTCGTGCTTGCCAGGCAGCTTGCAGTGCAGTCAGCACAGATTTCAGCAATCATTATACACAGGCATGGGGGAAGCCAGATATTACATCAGATGAGGGCTTTTTAATGGAGTTTGAATTATGAAGAGAAGACAACATTAGTCACCCATCTTTGTAGTTCAGACTCCACAGAAAGATAGAGAATTTGTAATGTCATATACCTGGGAGAGATTTGACAAGGTATTTCTAGATAAGTGATGTTATGGAAGAGATTTGACAAGGTATTATAGATAAGTGAAGTTATCTCAGATCTGTAGGATCAACACAAGATGGATAGGAAGTGTTTAGTGAGGATTTTGAAAGAAATGTGACTGAAAAGACACAACAAAAACAGTATCCTGAAGCATAAGAAGCTGAAGTTAGTTTATGAATACTGGAAATAATTAGGATTAAGAAAATGAGATGGAACAAATGGCAAATATTTAAGAGAGTAATTGTCTCATCTATCTATGTCTCAGTATTTCTACGTATCCATGTAATGGATAGTGTATGTTAGAAATCTTACATTAATTATAGTTATTAAAATGAGTATTTAGTTGTAAATAGGTGCAGACTCTATATGCATCTATATGCTTATAGTCTCTAAAGAAAAACTGAGAGGGAAAGCACAAAAATGCTATCTGCAAATGTACTCAATAATGTCAAATTAATAAAGCTAACCAGAACATTAAAAGATAAATGAGGGACTTTTCTTATTTTACCTTTTGTGATACTTAACTATAAATTAGTGTCCATTCAAACAATTTTCCTAAAAGGATTTAAGAACTTGCTGAACAATTTCCATCCTTTCAATACTGGAATTCAAATATTTATTTTGTATAGAGGTGTATTTTGGTTTGCTTGTTTGTTTATTTTGTTTTGTTTTAATGCCACTGAAGGTTAGATCCAACTCTACTACTATAATTCTTTATATTTCTCTTTAATCAACATGAATCAAAAATTTGATATAGCGAATATGCTAAATGTAATTAATGTCACTGCATTTATAATCCTTAGCACTCTCTGGATTGGTTCCAAAACCACAGATGGAAAAACATACAGTAATTGTAAACTGATTTTAACAATTGTTCTTATGGAAGTAGATGGTAATACATGGATAAGAAAACTGATCCAGTATCCTTATAATACACATATGAACTATATATATATATATATATATATATATATAATTAGTTAATAAACTAGCATGATTCAAAAGAAAAATAAAATATAACCAAAATCTTAAAAAGCCTTGAAAATAACCAAAACAATTGTTCCATGCTTGTAAATTAATTTCCATGATTATCCAAAGAGTTCTATAATAACACAGAAAAGGGCAAATATGTTGACAGAAAAAATCATCAAATAGTGTAATGATTAGAATTCATTTCCTCATTGCAAAATAGATTGATTTTTGGAAGAAGAAAATAAAGGTGGAGATTATTCACTCATTCTTGATATAACACTGTTGAAATGTTAATTTTCATTAAAGAAATAAATTTTTGTGCACAATAGAAATAATTACTCCAAGAAAATTTTTAAACATTGGCTTGCATGAGGATAAATTCAAATCTAAAAGTATCCCTTCTAACTACAAAAGCAAAATTAAGAACTTTGACCAAAATTTTAAATACATTTTAAATGAGGAAATATTTTTTTCCCAAATCAACATATTTTAAGTTCATAGTATTCGAGTAATTTATAATTGCTCTACCCATGGAAGAAATGAAGGAGTCTATTTGGAAATTGCTGCTTAATGCTAATGCAGTCTCATAGAAGTGGTTAATATGGGCTTTAGCTAAAATGGTTAAAAGCAAATTGGTTATACACTTTCAGCAATTAGAAAACAAATAGACTAACCATTGGAAGCACCAGGATTCTACTTTAATTTACCCTTATAAGGCCTTGAAATTGCTTTAGACTTGAGAATTTTGCTATATATAGAATATATTTAGAATACACAAAAGTATTAATGTTAAAAGTAAAATTTACTCTGAGAAAGATTGGGATATTTTAGAAGCACTACAGAACACAGAACACCATGGAATTGGTGCAGATGAAGGATGGGTGAGATGAGGAGAATAACAGGTAGGAGAAAACTATTCCAAAAATGAGTAGCAACAAGGCATAAATCCAGATTGGGAAGGAAACTGCAAACAAGGCAGTAAAAAGGTAAAGAGATTTACCAAATAAGACTCAGTATAATTACATTTTTGATTTATGTAAAAATAAAAAAGAAACTAAAGATGTCATTTCTACCATACTACTTGGTTAAAATTCAAAACATGGAAAAAGTACATCAATTTGCTTATCTGAAAACTTTGAAGTTTTCGGTGACCATAAAAGTGCTACTGATTATGTTTAAAATTAACAGAAATACTCTTATTTAAACATTTTTGTTTTTATAAAGCCCTTGTAATTATCTCTTCAATCTGTTTATCCATAAGCATTTGATTTGTATTTAGCTATCTTATGGGTCTTGCATGTATGTGTGTGAGCATGTCTATAAAAATGTTGTCTTAGTTACTTTTCTGTTATTGCTGAGACAGAATACTTGATGCCCAAAACTGGGGAAGGAAAAGTTTATTTCTTACAGTTCTCAGAGGTTTCAGACCATGCTCAGTTGGCTCCAAGGCAGCAGGGTGTGGTGGGCTGCCAGTCATGGCTGCCACAACAGCAAGCGTGAACAGGTACGAGAGAGAGAGCAAGACACACCTTCCTCCTGCCTTTACACTGTAGGTCCACTCCACCCCTGGGTGGGGGCAGCACTCACATCACCAATCCCAGAGCCAGACAACAAACCAATCACAAACACTAAACTCAGCCCAATCCAAGAATACATGAGACTTTTGGGAGATACAAGACCTTATCAACAACAAATTTGTACATCTAAATTTATGTATGCACATATAGATATATACATACAAATACATATAGATTTATATGCCTTTGTACATATGACATATATCTTTAAAACACGATGTGAGTTTAGGCAACTTCCAACTCATTAAAACAGAGCTAGTCTTTCTCTTTCTGTGTTTATAATCCACTTTTCTTAGAAAACTATGATGATATTATGATTCCAATGGTTATTAATTTTCTAATAATATAAATATGCAAAATGCACATTAATGTTGCATTTCTTTTACTTTGTTTCTCTTTTCTGTAAAACACAAGTGTTAGTCACTGCATTTATATGAAGCAGGAAGTGAGTACTATTAAATTTCTTACCCTTTCTGATCATTACAGGTAGTTTCATTTAGGTCTTTTTTTAAAGCATATTAAAATATTTCTTAGTTAATTTTCTTACACATCTCAGTAAAATTTTATACTAAGTTGCTCATTAAAATTTTATCCATACCTTAAATGCCTGGAGGATACGTATTTTATTGCTCTTATCAACATAATGTCATATTTTATGTTTTAATAATGCTTTGTTTTCACATGATAGTTTTCTGTTTATATGTTGCTTATGTCTGCCTCATTTTTGCACATTAATTTTAATGATGTAACACTGAGCTTTCTAGTATGGTTATTTATCTTCAAAAAATATATCTCTTAGAATTTTCTTCCATGAAATTCAGAACATGATAATTTAATTGTATTTTATTTTGTTTGAGAATGTCTTATTTTATTCTTATCTTGAAAGATAATTTCTCTAGGATTATAACTCAAGGAACTTATCTTGACTATTTATAAATCTTATTAAAGCATCTTCTGGCTATTTTTGTTACTATACACTTAAAAATCAGCCTTAAATTTCATGATCATTCTACTTTATTTGCTGTAACATTTCTCTCAGGATTTGTTCAGTAAACCTTTCTCTCTGTCTCTGTCTCTGTCCACCCTGCCCCTGATGTCTCTCTCTTTCTACATCGCCTCTTTGAAGACAACCATCTTTTCAGTTTTTTTTGGTCACACTGTAAAGTTCTAACGAAAAACACCCAAGTGTTTTCCCAGTACATTTCATGTTTTTCAAACTTTATGTTACACCTTTACTAGTTTAATGAGCTATAAACTGTAGACACTCTTCAGTTCTATTTTAAACTAATATTGAGGTTGAGTCATTTTCTCTAATAATATAAATAAATATTTCGAAATGACTATAAATATTTCATGTCTTTTAGTTTTCATCTCTTGTAGAATAAAAAGAATCCATCCTTTCTATTGAAAAAAATGAACAGCTGCTGTTAAAGTCTTAACCAATCTTACTGAAATGAGATGCTCCTTTTACATCTTCCTTTAAAATGTGCTAAATCAAAATGTAAATACCAAATGATCTCTGAATTAAAAGGGTTATTGATCTATTACAGATACTACCAAAAGTAAAAGATGAATTTTGGAATAAAGTCCCTAAACCTCTAGTAACCTGTCTAAATAGCAGTTGGAAAAATGCCCACCCCATCTAAAAGGCAAGAGTATTTTATAATGAAACTTCGGGGAGAAGAAAGCATAAATCAATTGCATTTAACCTATGCTGGGAATAGAGAAGAAGCAAAGGACAAAGTGAGAGAGGCACAATCTTCGCACCAGAGAAGAATCTGAAAGAGAAATGCTCATTGTTTCTTGATTGCTTGGATTTGCAAGAAGAATATGATATGCCATGATCGTTAGTCCTTATAAACCAGGATAGAAATGTGGAGGTGGTTTTCCTTTTCTTTTTGTTAGTTTAACCAAAGACTGTCAATAAATAATTTCCTCTTATCTCTTTCTTTTCGTAGGGCTGCAACTAAATTTAGGACATCTCAGAATTCTTATCAGCTGAATTAAACCAAATTCAGTGCAAATAATCAACTAATTGTTTCTGATTGCATAATCACAGAGTTCATTTCTAAATGCTATTTTTAAGGGACTATTTTGTATAATTTTTGTGTCTTGCTCATATTTTACAGAAGTTTTCACTTGTCAGTATGTAGTACACATAGTACGTAGTTTATGTTTTATTTCTGATAATATAATATACATTATGTAATGATCCAATGCTAACATGACTCTGGAATCTGTTTGCTTTGCAAAATCTCTTTCAACAATTACTGTTCAGTGAAGTTTGACTATGTACCTCAAGTAAATGATGGGAAGTCATTGTTTTGAATTGATCTGTGCCAGTCTCCAAAAGATCAGATCAAAATAAAGTGTGATCACTTGTGCTAAATGATGCATTATCAAATGTAAATTTTAAAAGAGTATACAGAATACAAAACAGATTAACTTTTTCCTAAACACAAGATATTCCAGTGTATTTGAGACAGTAGGAAAAAAAGAATAGTCACTGAAGCCTTCGTGGGGGTGGGGAAGGAAACCTGAAGTAACAGGATATTTGCCAATCATTTCTAAAGATTATTTTCCTTTTTTGTTCACCTAAACTCCCTAAAGTGTTCTATCATTGCTGATTAGGAGAGCTCGCTGTACTTTGTAGCATGAAAGCTGCCTGATTCTTAAATCGTGAAAGAAAGTCAGTTATATCTGTATGATATTTGTGATAACTGTGTACTTTCAAACTAATGTTCATCACATTCTTGGGTATTTACAGCCTAATAGAAGCTATATTTCCCTGACAAATTTGTGTTGGCTTCTTCCAAACAATGGGTCAACTGTTAAACTCGAAGTACTATAGTTTGATTATGATGCCTTACACCACACCATTACTGTGAATGACCCTTGGATTACACTTTAGATTCAAGGTGTGTGCTTGTGCATATTTGTGTATGTGTGTGTGTGCGTGTGTGTGTGTGTGTGTGTGTGTGTTTTACAGGAACCACAGATTCAAGACAAGTTCTTTTTCATGCTGAGCACTTCTGTGCAGCAAGATTATGGCTTGCTGTTCACCTTACACTGGTATTTTTCTTAAATAGGGTTGGGTTAATCGAATTAGTGTCTTACTTGACTTCTGATCCATGAGACAGGACCTAAATTTTAGCTGCTGCTTTTACACTTACTAGCAATCAAAACAAAACAAAAAACAAACAAACAAACAAGCAGACTGATTCCAGTAAACCAATTTATCCGTAAGTGTGGAGATACTCATGCAACTTAAATGAATCTTATATTCTTTTGTGACATTTTCCTCACATTCCCAGGACAGTTCAAATTGAATATTTTATTACTTATTTCCCATTTGTAGTTTGCTTTCCCTCAGCAAGATAGGATTTTAGTGTATGAGTATATTAATACATCATAATGCTAGATTTGGGAGTCATATGTATCATTTAAATGACTTTTCAATCAATAATAATGTCATAAGTTATATCTTCTTTAGGAATACATATAGATGTCCCATTTACTTACTTCATAATAAGTCTTGTGGAAAAATAAGAACTGCTATTTATACAGAATGATTGCAAGTGGACAAAATACAAGACTGTTACAATTTGTGTCTAGATGTCCCTGCAAAGCCTCATGCAGTCATGGAAGCAAACTTGTAGAGTTTATGATTGATATATGGTCTAATGCTGGGATTATAAGTGTGAGTGCTACACTCACCTTGGGTGGGTGGCCTACATACAACGTAAGGGACAGAGAGAGTCTTCTTTGCATGTTCCTCCCACTGTGCTCTTGTTGCTTTTGCTGTCTTCTGGCTGCCATTAACTCTTGCCCTCTGCCCTGCCACCCTGCCTTGGAGCCAGCAAAGTATGGATTGAAACCTCCACAAACTGTGAGCTGAATAAACCTTTCCTTTTTGGGTGTCAGGAATTTTGCTCAGTAATGAGAGAGAAAATTAACCAACACAATGACTGACCTCAATTTTGAGTAATATTCAAATTCTCAAATTGTAGCCAACATTCCACATTGTAGCCAACATTCAACCATGGTGTTTAGTATACAATTTTATGTATTTTACATTTTAACTCTACTTAGTTTAAGAAAAATATAAAGCTATTCAAACTCAATGCATTGAAATAAATTTTTATGGATTGTGTTAGAATACATGAGAATTCTCAGACTTCGGTATCTTTCTACTATATATAAACACACACAAGTACTAATAGAATGCTAATACAACCTGACTTTGACTTTTGGTGGAAGTGTAGCCAGCCAATGACAGTCTAGCTAAGAAGTATATCATATTGGGTAATTAGTACAGAATATGTTCTAGTTATGATACTTAATTATTTTGTTGTCATTCTTTAAAATTTAAAAATTGACTTTACAGTTATTATTGTGAAGAATCTGATAATATTATGCTTTATTATGAGTTTCCTTGTATTTGTTTTCTTCATTTGAATTTGATTGAATTAGCATAAAGACTAAAGAGTCCATCAGTTAATAAATTGTATTAGATAATGCAATTACAAGCAAAGTTGTCACCATTTTGTTACTCAGGGTCCCCAGAAAAATCTGAATATTGATACAAAGGAGTTCAGGTAACAAATTTGTAACATTGACATTTTTTCCTTACTCTTGCATTCATCTGCCTTGCTTCTTTAAATTTCAAAAGCTGTGCTTTATTATGATTATTGATGCATTTTTTAAAAAAAATTTAACGGAACCATACTTCTATTTTTGGTTCTTTTCAATAATGAAAGGTGAGGAGAAACTCAGGACACACTAATCTGAAGAAATGCTCAGTGTAAATTGGACATTCCTTTGCCCTCCCACACATGGTGAATAAGACACATATCTTTGATGAATCAGAGTACTCTTTGATCAGCAAGACATTAGCAAAGACTTAAAGGTAAGAGGGCATTTGAACAAACATGTACTTGTCAAACGTTCATTCTGGTGATTATAACAGATTGACATGAGGTTCTTTTAGACTCTGCTCTTCTTGCTGTTTGTAAATGTAGAATGCTTTATGTGGTGGTAAATATCTATCTTGTAAATAAACTGTTCCATAAGGGCAAGAGGTTATTGACAGCTGAGGATAGTTATTCTCTAGCAAGATGCACTTAGAAGTATCTATAATATCACAAATCTGAAGATTTGGTGTAATTCAGTCATGTTTCTTTCAAATTTAACCTATTCATGGACAAATGCCTTTTAATTAAATGAGATTATGTGATAAAAGTAATAAAAGTACATAAGTAGTGTAGTGAAATATTGTATTTAATTGAGATAATTGCTGTTTGTACACATGGAGTCTGTTCAAAATTTTTAGATGATGCTTGTACTAAAAAGTGAATTGTGCCAGAGCTGAAAACAAAAGAGGTAGTGTATTTAACTTTCCTCAGTTCTCTTATTGGAAATTAACTTTTACTTTTGCTCTCTTCTTTCACTTTCTTGAAACTACTACAAACAATCATAACAAAAGAAAAACAGAAACATGTCAAATTTGACCCTTCAGTGCCTATATCCATCAATATATTTTATCATCAGCTGGTTTCCAAAGCCACAATATAACTCAAATCACTGACATACAAGAACTTCAGTCCCAGTCAGTTACACTTTCTTTTCTCACAGTTTCATATTTTATTTCATGATTCTCATATTTAATCTACTGCCTAGCACATACATGCATTTTTAAATGCATCCACTTTCATCAATGAACATTCTCCCTTCAAGGAAAAAATGAGCAGTCTTCCCTTACAGTTTAACTGGGTTCATTTAAATATGCCCAATTTGTATTTATTTCAGTTGACTATTCTCTTAAGACCAGATACTGCTTTCTTACTCAAGACATCTTTAGAGAAAAATTGCCCTAACTCTCTGCTGAAGAGGGTGATCAAGTAGCTCGTGATTTTTGTATTACAGTTACAAATGAGTCTACCAGTGATGTAACAAGCCACTCCTAAAAAGTGTACATCAATTATTATTTATCCTGTAAATTTGCTGTAAATACACAAATGATTAATGCTGATGATGTGAGTTTTAATATTATAGAGGCACAATAAGTGTTGCTTCATATTAGTTTATATGAAAACCAAAATGACAAACTTGAAGAGATTGAGTAGGGATACTGAGATAATAATCACATGGGTCATAATAAAAAAGATGGAAATAATGACTATTATAATTTCCAGTTCTTTTGAAATATAGCATTTATTTTGTACATTTCTAATGTAATCAGTTAAAAATTCATTTGCAACTATTTCATGACTATTTCCTTATACTCCATTTTTTATTCAACTTATGAATTCTTTACATTTTTAATATGCAATTATTAATATTTTCATCTTGGTTGTGTAAAATGCTTTGATTTCATTGCTTTAAATGTGCTTACTATTTTTCCTTGTTTAGATAATAGCTTCTGCATGAACGAGAACCACATTCTTAGTCAGAATTCATTTTTTAATTCCAACAGTGTAGGAAAGCATTTGTATTCAATGTTGTATATATATATATATATATAATATATAATATATATGCATCAAAACATACACATATATCTCCCACACAAATATGCATTCATAAATACATAGTTAAAGAAAAATGTTTTATTATTAAGCAAAAATAACAGAAACATGTTATACACACACACACACACACACACACATATATATATATGTTGGTGTCATAGTATTGGGAAATAGAATCTTTTATAGAGAAAAGGACAAAACTTTCTTTAGGGGCATTACTCACAAGTGTGTTTCCACACATTTGATTTACTCTTAGCCATATGCCTAAAACATATCAAACAGTGTATCCTCACTAAACGGGACATCTATTTTCCCCAAACATATTAGAAATATGTTTTTCTATATGTGAAAAGCATGATTTGTAATTAGGTAGTTTTTCTGCAGAAGATAGTATCTGTTCTCATTGGACATGACTCAATTCGCAAGAGATACTTTAAACTGAGATTAAACTATCACAAATATGAATGCAGTACTTTGAAAAATTGAGTTATATCTTTTCTATATCCCTGTAGGAAGGATCCACAGGGGAAATGACTAGCATATAATAGAAGAGCTTGTCAGGTGATGAACCAGCGTGAGGGGTATTTTGCATCCTGACAATTTTGACTTGACCGTCCTCAAAATTTGTTAAGTGAGCTATAATAAAGCCCCAAAATGGCATATGTCACCTTCAATACATGCTGCATTTTACATGATAGAAAAATAACTTACAATCCTACAAGGTAATAGATCACTTAGCAAGAAATTATGACATGCACAAAGCCCTTGAAATAAAGTTGTCTACCCTCCTGTTAGGAAGTGTTGAGTGAGACAGCCACTTCTCAAATATTACTCAGAGAAATGTCAAACTGTGAAATGTTCAATTACCAGTTTTATAGTCACTAAAATGGAATGAGAAACTGAGGGAAAATTGATGAATTTCATTTTCAAATAATTTTGTGAAGGGATAAAAAAATTACATTTACTAGTGCAGTTTTTTTTCTAAAGATAAGGATGTATAAATTCAAATAATTCATCACTGAAATCAAATAAATAGCCAAATATGAAATAGAATTTTCAAAATATAAACAAAGCTCTTAGAAATCAATATTAATATCATAAATTGACTTACGATGTACAAATTGGAAAAAACTTTGGATTTTGTTAATTTTCTATATGTTTTTGGAAATGCATAATTTCAATGACTTTTTCATTATTAAAGCTAATATATATGTAAAGTATATGTTATACATAAGATGTATAATAGCCAAATATTCTAATTAAAAGAAAAATGAAAATTATCTTTAAATTATATGTCTCTTTTTAATAAAGAGCAAAATTTCCCTTAGTAACACAATTTTTTCAAAATATAATCTCAGAAAACACAAATAACACTGAATGCTTGATGTGAATACAACTTTCTGTATGCCTATCCCAGAAGTTATTAATGTGTTTGTTTTTAGGATATCTGTATCAAATTTACCTTTTTTATTTCAAGGCAGTTGCACTGAACTTCTATTGTTTTACTTTGCCTCAGCACCCAGTTTAAATATGATGTGTACTCTCTTAAAGGTGCTGGATGTGGTTATCCTTCTACAATTTCCTTCTCCTTCTTCCTTGATGCATGCACCTCTGCCACTTAATATCACATCCCTAAATACCAGGTGACTGAACTCTACTGGACCCCTTCCCCTGGTCCTCATCCTGTCATTGGACTGTGCAGATACGCTGCTGTGGCCAGTTCTCAGTTACAGCAAAACATTAAGGAACTCATGTCTAGGTTCTGTAAACCAATGGATTTGAAATCTCCACAGAAAATGTGTTTGAGTAGTACCCTGGAGTCCAATGCAGGCTTCAGCCTATAAATGTCTCACTCTCCAATCTTTGTCCCTGGTTCCCCAAGTGCCAGTAGAGTGTGTGGGTCCTAGTTGATTCCTCCTTCCCATTGACCCTGTTAAATATTCTGTTCTTGTCTCTGGATCTGTAAGTCATAAACTTCCTCTGTTATTGAAGGTGTTTTCTTGAGTTACCTCTTGTGTAACTCATCTGACTGTCACACTTCTACCTGGTATTTTGGTAATTCAAGGCTCTTTTCCAATAACCATTGTGATAGAAATAAATTGGACACAAATCAAAGACATCTGCCAGTATAAACAATCTTCCTGTAAAAAAAACTACTAGTCACAGACCAGGCACTTAGGTATTAGCTTGTAACCAGAGTAGATACATACCCTGTGAAAAACACATGGTAAACTTCCACCACCAAATTGCTGGGGTCTAATCAGGGCATGGATAGAAATTATGGACACTCTTGTGAGAGAGTCCTAAAGAACAATTAAGAAAAATCAAAAAGCATAACAAACAAAAAAGAAAGAATAAATGCATCTATGGGCTATTGAAGATCATTGAATCCTCATCACTGGAAAAGGTCTAGATGTTTCACTGTGAAGTAGTCATCAAAAATAACTGTTTCATTACTTGATATTTGTAGGCAATACATGATAAAATACTATTACGATGTCAATAGATGTCTTAAAAACTGCCTGAAGAAAAACTAACACAAGTTTACCAATAACTGATATTTGGGAGCTGTGCATTTAATGAAGTAGGGCATCCTTTCTCTTTTGCATCCTGTTTTCTAGTTTACTTGACAGTGTCATTAGCAGCTGTCACTGGCATTGCTCCAGCAGTTTTTCCCTGAACTTTCAGTGTCACTCAGTCCATGTCAGAGGGCTGATATCCTCAACAGGAAGAAGAATGTTTTGAGTGCAGAAAGCACAAGGGAGCAAAAGCATCCCTCCAACTACCTCACAAACGGGAAGTGCTACTTATAAACACAAGTAAGTGTTTATTTTCTCCTTGATAGTGGCACAACCCAAATTAAGAGCTTGACAATCTCCCTTCTACTCCTCCCTCCAAAAATATTAGACAAATAAAGTATAATGTAAATATTAAAATTTATGTTTTGTAGGTATGTAATAAATCAACTAAATGTGTATTACATAATAAATGCCAGGGATTTATCCCAACTTTTAAAGTATAGGACCTATCTGAATGAAATCTGTTTAGCTGTGTCTCTGAAAATACAGAATGTAAAACTGTAAACTGCGAGTGGTTACTTGTAACAACAACAAAATAATCTAGCTTGACTTCCTCTGTTAATTAGAAAACAACAGCTAAACCAAAAAGATGTGCCCTTTCCAGTTTAGGAACAATGTTCTTTGGACAGTAAGAGTGACTTTAAAGCATAGAAAGCAGCATGATTCTGTAAAAGGCATCTGTTTATATCTATCTGCTTCCTGAATAATTTGAATCAAAGAAAGGTGACACTGGTCTGGTTTTCTCTTGTGATTTACACTTTCATTTAAGAAAAAGTAGCAATATGTTGCTTATTTTGAACCAATTAATCATTTTGCTTGTTACCATAGAGTTCTACTCTCATTTCACTGTGAGAAAAGAAACTTGGAGAGGAGTTTCAGAGGCAATTGTGATGATCATGCCCTTTCACTTAGTAACACTTTCAGATTCTTGTTACATTCTTTCCTCATTAAGATGACAGTATCTAAACATATTAGAAAATACATGTAGGATTTTATGTTAAATGTGAAAGCAAGGAGGCAGAGAAGGTGACATTGGTTGGTTATCTCACTAGAAACAAAAATAAAATTTGAACAAGTACATTTGAGAACAATAGATAAAATACAAGAATCCATTTTTAATGATAATTTAGTACTGTCATTGCACTGAATGTTGGAATTTCTGAACCAGGCTGTATTATTAGTACTAATATAGATTTAAGAATAAGATATTTAACAACTGGCGTACCTCAGAGAAGGACAAAAAATAATTGCTAAAATTCTATAAGGTAGCTCAAAATGGTTTTGTATTGACTTTTAACCGATTGTTACCTGAAGTCTCTTAAAGATGATTGTCATATGATGAATGAATTTGTTACACATTTGTTGATGAGTATGTTTTTCAAAAAGTAGTAGAAGGAGAAATCACCAGTTACAATGGATATTAGCAGTACAAAGAGTACACCAATGGAGACACATTTGATAGCTTGTTTAAATTCCGTCTGAAGGTTGTTGGGAAATTAGCAATGACCATGTGATGGATCAATAAGGCAGGACCAAGCATTATATTATAGAGGTGAACCTATGATAACAGAGCAGACCCTGAGCTAAAACTGGATAGCAAAGGGAAAATTTATATAATGAAAGGGAAAGTGTAATAGACTGCACATCTAGGCTCTCAGTATTTCATAAGAACATATAAAAGCTTTCTTCTGAGGGAACATAACATAAACATACTTCGTGTACATCCTGTCATTTATTACTTGGATAAAAATCCAAATGTGTGATTCTATTCACTTTTCTTCACTGGGATACAACATCCAACATCCACAACTTTTTAGAGAAAAAATTGAATATAACTCATGGTATCAGGGACTAAGGCTGGCTCCAAGGCAGGAACATCATGGCAGAAGTGGGTGACAGAGCAAAGATATTCATTTCATGGAGGATGGGAAGAAGAACACAGAGAAAGGTTTTCAGAGAGGAGGAAACAAGGGTCTAGGTATAGTTCCCAAGGTTCTGCCTCTATCACATGTCCAACATCCCCAAAAGCATGACTTGCCGATCTATTAGCCACTTTTAATTGTGAAATTGATAATCATCCTTAGTGCTCATTGCTATAAATACAATTAATCAAAGTTGAAAAGATGGACTTTCATGTCTTGCGGGTGGGAATACATACCTTAGAACAACACAGATGCCAACTTAAATGTTTACAGACCATAATGTACAGTCCATTTTACACAACGATGGACAGTCCAGGAAATGTTCACACAGGTAATCTTCACCTATATGGTGGAAATCAGATGTGCAAATGGACTCATTAAGCAGTTGTACTAACTATATAATTGAAGTGGTTACTGTGACCCAGTTCAATGATATAGAGGGCAGCATTCCCACCCATCACCATCTCTGCCACTGCAACCAGGTGAATAGCACTAAAAGGCCCCCAGGTTGACCATTCCCCTTGCTGCTGCCACTACTGAGGTGAACCATTTGGGAAGGTCCAGAGACGAGAGGGAATGCCAGTGGCACAGTAGGGATCCAACAAGGGCACACAGGGTGAACAGGTGGAGAACCAGAGGTGTGAAAAGTCCAAAGCAACAATAACTATACAAACCAGCAAGAGGTAAGTTAGTTGAACCAGCATTGTGCAAGGGGACAAAAATACATGGAATAGAGTCAGGCAGGTGAGGCTGCCACTCTTTTCTTTTCTTGTTACTTTTCATTCTCTTTTTCTTTTTTCCTTTCTTTTGCTTTTTATTTTATCTTTTCCTTTTTCTTTCCCTTTCCTAAATGACTAGGGAGAACTCCAGTCACAGAAAACTAATCCCAAACCATAAACTCTGAGGCCATGGTCAAACAATTCCTTACTTACTCCTTCATTCTTTCTCTTCTGATCTCTTCCCTAGTTTTCCATGTGTTCTTGTTCATCCCTTTTCCTCCAGTCTTGCTTCTACTTTTTTGGGGGGTTATCATTGTTTTATCCACTATCCTTCTTAAATCTCCCACAACACAGGATATAATCACTCTACCAAAGAGAAACACTTTGAATACAATTTTCAATTTGTTCTATTATATAATTGTGGATTTTGCCCCTATGGTTTAAGGTGCAAAATTAATAGCTACCACAGTTTGTCATTTTTTAAACTGTACTTGATGCTGCTGTTATTGCTAGTTGAACTATTTAGCTAGGATGTCATATGGTAATCAGTTTTCCTCCCTTCTGTAACAATATTGGGACACTCTGGGTTAATAACCTCACCATAGCCCAGTACCAAAGAACTGGTGGGGACTGAGCCAAACATATACCAACACCTCACTCTTAATTAACTGGGAAGGTAAGGTCTCGGAAAAGACACAAATCAAGAGCCCACCTCACACAAAAGACATCCCTGAGAAACAGAATTTTCATACAAAGGACTTAATACTAGTGATAAAGCTACCTACTACAAAAACTTACAAGGATAAATACAGAAAAAAGTTTGAAACAGAAAATAACAAGAAGCAGAAGCAAGATGCAATCTCAGAATTCCAGCCTAACCAAAACAAGAGATAGAGAAAAATGGTAGACACACACATGAAATTTCAGAAATGACAACAAACAAAGTAAAGAAACAAATCCATGTGGCTATAGAGGAAATCAAATAAAAAATAATCTCTCAGGTAAAACAAGAAATGTCAACAGTCACAAAAGAATTGTTCAGCAAACCTAGAGTCACGATAGATAAAACAATAAATGATGATGGGAAAAGAATAAAATCATGAACAATCAATATAGGAAAGTAACAGAATGCATGAGATGGATTCAAACAGATATTCAGTAAATTATAAATTCTATCAAAAGACAGCAAAATTACTTAAACAAAACTGAAGACAGACTTTCAGAGCTTGGAGATAGGATCATGGCTAGTGACGGTGAAAGAAAAGATTGCTTAAATGTAACAAGGGATCAAGAACTATCAATTCAACAGCAAGATGATGCAAAGAAAAGCAATATAAGCTGATAAGTGTCAATGAAAAAGCAGTAGTCAGCATAAATGACATAAAAAGGCTATTAAAAGAAATAATAGCAGAAAATTTTCCAAATCAGTGAACAAAATCTGACATATAGATAAGTGAGGCATAGAGAGCTTCAATTAACCATGATCAAAATAAATCAATACTCTAACATATAAAAATCCAGATTTCAGAAATTCACCACAAGAAGAAAACATTAAAAGTTGTTGGAGAAAAGAAACAGATTACCTGTTAAGAAAAGTCCATAAAATCACAACAGACTTCTCAGCACAAACCTTCAAATCAAGTAGAGTTTGGAGTGAAGTATTTCAAATCCTGAAAGAAAACAACTTCCAACCCAGATTGATGTACCCTACAAAACTATGATGCAAAATAAATGGAGAAATAAGATACTTCCATGACAAAGAACTACTGAAGAAATCCATGACCCCACACTACCTTACAAAGAGCATTGTAAGATATTCTAGACAGAGATAAATATGACCACAATTTCAAGAATAACACCACAAAGTAACCACCAGGAAGGACAAGCAATTTAAAGTGGGAAAAAAATCAATAAACCAAAAGCAGGAATATAACATGACAAAGTTAAGTCAATACATATCAGTTATAATGATTAATGTAAATGGCCTCAATTCACCAATCAAAAGAAACAGACTGGCAGAATAGAAAAACAAGCAAGATCCAACAATATGCTATATACAAGAAACACATTTAACTCAAAAAAAACCTGATAAACTGAAACTCAAAGGATAAAAATAAGACTTCATCCAGTAGGAATCAAGAAAAGAGCAAGGGTAGCTATTCTCTTTGCAGACATTGTGAACTTAAATCCAAGAATGATCAAAAAAGGTAAAGAAGTTCATTACAAACCTGTAATAGGAAAAATTATACAAGAAGAGATAATCATAAACATATATGCATCAAATACAGGAGCACCCAACTATATAAAACAAATATTAATAGACATGAAACCAAATAAGCAATTACACAACTGTAATAGGGGCCCTTCATACCCCATTGTCACAAAGAGATAGATCAACTAGACAAAAAATCAGCGAAGAAATAACAGAATTGAAGAAAACCTATGAACAAAAAGACTTAGTAAATGTTTACAGAGTGTTCCACTCAACAAAATCAGAATACACATTATTCTCAGCTACACATAGGCCATTGCCTAAACTAGATCATATACTTATATTCATGCAATGAAGAATGAAAAGTGTAAGATCACTAAAGAAACTGTGGAACTTCAGAAGATCATCAATACCCACTTTGAAAACCATCACACGCATAGGATGGAAAGCAGAAGAAATGGATAGCTTTCTAGATCATATAAATTTCCAAAGATAAATCAAGAAGATATAAAAATTCTGAATAAGTCAATGTTAATTAATGAAATTTAAAGTGTAATTAAAAACTTACCAACAAAGAAAAGTCCAGGTCCTAATGAATTCATAGCTGAATTCTATAAAACATTTAGAGAAGATTCAATGTCGATATTCCTCAGACTCTAGCAAAATTGAAAGGGCAGCAATTCTCCCTAATTCATCCATGTAGAAAAGCATTTCCCTGATACCAAAGCCAGACAAAGGTACAGCCAAATAGAGAACTGCAGGCTAGTCTCCCACATGAACATACATGCAAAAATCCTCAGTAAAATACTAGCAAACGGAATGAAGCAGAGACCATGGCAAAGTAGGATTCATCTCTGCAATGCAGGGATATCTCAACATACACAAATCAATAAAAGTAATACACTATTTCAACTGAGTCAAAGACAAAACCACATGATCATCTCAATAGATGTGAATGCAGAAAAATCTTTTGATAAGGTCCAATGCTCATTCATAACAAAAAACAACCCTACAGAAAACCAGAATGCATAGTCTTTACCTCAGTCTGATAAAAGCCATGTATGACAATCCAACAGTCAACATCATATTAAATGGACAAAAACTGAAAGCTTTCAGTGTAAGATTGGAAACAAGACAAGGATGTCCACTATCACCATTCCTATTCAATATAGTTCTAGAAACATTAACCAGAGCAATCAGAAAAGAGACACAAATAAAAAGAATAAGGTTAGGAAAGGAATAAGTTACATTATCATTAGGGAGTGATGACATGATTTTCTACATATAACACCCCAAAAATTCCATAAAAACATTTCTAGAATTAATAACCACATTAAGTAATGTAACTGAATACAAAGTCAACACTCAATAATCAATAGTATTACTATGCACAAACAAAAAATCTCACTTAAAGGGGAATTAGGGAAACAAAACCCTTCCAATAGCATCCAAAAAATGAAATACTTAAGAATCAACCTAAGAAAGGAAGCCAAAGATGTATACATTGAAAATTACAGTACTTTGAAAAATAAGATTGAAGAAGATATCAGCAAATGGAAAGATATTCCTTGCTCATGGATAAGAAGAACCAACATTGTGACAATGACCATATTCCCAAAACTGTTATACAAACTGAATGCAATCTCAATTAAAATATCATTAGCAGTCCTCACAGATCTAGAGAAATCATTCCAAAATTCATCTGGAAACAGAGGAGACGTAGAATAGCAAAGGCAATTCTGAGCAACAAAGGTATGGCAGGAGGCATCATGATCCCTGATTTCATACTGTGATAAAATCAGCACGGTACTGGCCAGAAAACAGACCTGTGGATCAGTGGAACAGATTAGAAGATGAACATACAACTACAAACACACTCATCCAACTTATCTTTGACAAAGTTTCCAAATAAGTTCATTGGAAGAAAGACAGTTTCTTTAATAAATAGGGTAAAAACTGAATTTCCAAATGCCAAAGACTAAAACTATACCCATGTCTATCACCGTACACTAAGCCAAAGTAAAAAATGAATCAAAGATCTAAATATTAAAACAAAAACTCTAAATCTTGAAGACATAGTGATAGGCAGAGAGTTCATAAACAAAATCCAAACTGCACAAGAAGAACTCAAAGAATCAACAACTGGGATCTCATCTTATCAAACAGTTTTTGCACATCAGAAGAAATCACAGAGTGAACAGAAAACCCACAGAGTGGGAAAAAGTTTCAGCCAACTATCCCTCGGACAAAGGACTTTTATCCAGAACATGTGAAGAATTGAAAAAAATCAGGCCTCAGAAATTCAAATACCCAATCTAAAGAATTACTCTCATCAAGAAGTCAAAAAATAACAAATTCTGGCAAAGCTGCGGATATGAAATACTTCTCCAGTGTTGGAGGGAGTGTAGACTGGTACAACCACTGTGGAAATCAGTGTGGATATTCCTCAAAAACTAGGATTAGAATTCTCATTTGACCCAGCTATTCTCCTTTGGGTATCTTCTCAAAAGAATTAAAGACATCATACTATAGTGATATATGTTTATAGCAATGCAATTTGCGATGGCTAAATCTTAGAAACAACCCAAATGTCCATCAACTGAGGAATGGGAAAATAAAACCAATATGATATATTAATACAATGGAGTACTAGTCTGTTATAAAGAAGCATAATCTTGAAACTTGTATTGGTAAATGGATGTAACTTAAAACCATACTCATAACTGAATTAAATAAGACTCAAATGTTTAAACATCATACTGTCTCCCTAGTACATGAAACTGAAAGAGTAAAATAAGATAAAAAGTATATAACAGATATTGTGAAAAAGTAAGAAACTACTCAAAAGTAAAGAACAACTAGGAAAGAAGAATGGAGAAAAGAAGGAAGGGGAAAGTCTATACATATACAAGATGGCTAAGATAATTATACTACTAATTTCTATTAGTTCATTGAAAAGAACAGTTTGTGCTTATATTGTTTGATCAGTTTTCATGCCTATATCTTGTAATCTGAGCAAGTACTTTGAAGATAACAATCCACAATGTATGAGTCTCCTATTACCTTGATCTAAATTTCTGTATCATTTTTTATTGTTCTCTCTTTAAGATAAAATTAGAAAAAAATGACATGGTGCAAATTTGAAAATACTAAGATATGCTATATTAGTAATGCACACTCTTGATGCAAGTATATGTGGCAATCATCGAAAGTGTAAATCAAGTCTACGAGTACTTACAGAAAACCACAAGACATATTGCTAATGAAAAACAAAACAGGTACAGAAAAGGATGGACATATGCTATGGTTTGAAAAATAACCTTTTCGGTTATTTTTGTGTGTTTTCTGTACATGGTGAAAGAAATTCTAAAGAAATCAGAATAAACAAATTTAAAAAGTCAAATTTTCTAATGACATCATTCAAACTTTGTACTGCTACAAAATACCTTGGTGATTAAAGTAATTGTGTTTATTTTTGCTCTTCCATCAACCAGGATTTTCTTTCACCTTAAGACTGATCCATATATTTATAATGTTTTTATTGCTAGTAATTTTTTCATATTAAACTCTCTGCAAAATATCAAGTAATATGTTAACTTAGTGCCTTCCTGTCCTCTTTTTAAAGAATATAATGTATATATTTCTTTAAGGAATTATGTAGACTATCTAACACATAAATAATATATTACACAGTAGAGAAATTTCTATTACAGTATTTAAAGAAAAATATGTTTACAAAAATTTTCCTAAAATAAAATAGGTTAATATTAAAGAGAAAACTTGAAAAATGGCTTATATATTGTCCTGAAATATTTTAAATTTCATGTTATTTTCTATAAAAATAAAGGGATTATAAGTATTATGAATTGTTTAAGATCTGTGTCAACTGTATTGTAATTAAAATAAATTTGCCTGCTTATGTTTGATTGTAACAGCAGAATTTGTCTGACATTTGACAATTTTATGTCAACAGTGCACATAACACTCATGTAAACATCTTATGTAAATGAGAATTAGAAAATCTTATAATCATGCATTATAGAATATGAAAATTTAATGTTAGTGAAGTTGAAGTTTGTAATTAGTGTTTTTAGTTGTTGATTAGAAAAAATCATAATGAAACTTAGCTGCTTGATTATCAAACTTGTATCTTACAATTTTCTGAAAGAAAATGACTGTTACCTTTTTCAGGTGATGTTTACAGGTTTTATTAAAATTGCATATTTTCCTTAAAGTATTACCCATATCATTTCAGTTTCAACACTTACAATATGTATTTATTTTAGTCCTGGGATAACTATATTCTATACTGTATCTTGCTTATAGTATTAGATGTAGTGCTGACATAAAGAGATTTTGCAAAGACTAAGGCATTATATAAACATATATTCCAATTTTTCCATCTATATTATACTAACATAATGGTTGAGATTATAAAGAACAAACTTTCCTATAGTAAGCCTCAAAGTAAATAAATCTTGACAATTGGTACAGCTGTAGCCTAATTTCTTTCCATGCAGGCTGCTTGGTTGTAAGGCAAGTAATCTTGGATAATCAGAATTGCAAAAGGCATTGATGATCATTTATATAAAATAGTATAATACCAGAAATAAATCTGGCTGAGATGCCCAGCCTATGTAACACAAACAGTCCAGGCTTCTATTAAAAAGATTTATATAAAATCCTCCAAGAAAGAAGAAATATCCAATCAAAGCGTAAGAGCAGAAAGTATGTCATTTTCCCTTTGATGTGATTCTTTTTTAAACATAAAACCACATCAAACACAAGATGAATAATGCTAAACTTTACATCAAATATCAAATACAAATCTTACAAAATTCAAACTCAAAGAAGAAATCAAAACTGCTGATTCTCATCAACCATTCAAAAACTAGGCTTACAAACTTTATTGATGAATTTGAACAAACCAGGAGCTACAAGTTAGACTGTTTTGAGGACATTATCTAAGTTTCTCAACAAGAGAGACAAAATTCTAGTGAATGTCACATTGACTGCACCGAATTGTGAACATAATCATATATTGTCATCAGCTTTGTCATATATAATGCAGGAGAACAGATAAATAATAAAGTAATAAATCAAAAGTCACCTTTCTGGTAATGGGTATTGTACCTAGGGCCTACAACCTGAGTGACACACCATTCCTCACTTTGTTACCACTTTGAGTTAGGGGCTCACTAAATAGCTAATTTGTCAGTCTGGGCCCTAACTTGCCATTCTCCTGATTGAATCTTCCACAGTGCTAGAATTGCAGCAATGGTGATCCAGTTCTAGGCAAAATAGTTTCAGAGATACAGGGAAATTTGTGTATACATTCTCTGATTTGGGATGCTCAGGATGAAGTTAAGACTGGACCCAGAAAATATTTCAGACTGAATTTACACAGCGCATTTGTAGTAGAAGGGTATTGAACAGTAGCAGTTTTCTGAAAAGTAGCTCTAAATACTATGGTTTTGACAATCAAAAACATAATTACATGAAAGAGATAATCCCTTTTAAAATCACAGGAGGTCCAAAATATCTTCCAAATTAATCAGGATGCTGGATAAATGAGCTAAAACACAAAATTATGAAAGTATCTTTTAAGCTATAGATCTCTAATAAGTGCATGGAAAACAAACCCTAAATAATAGTAAAGATACACAAGAATAGTATTTCATAATGGTGGGATAATAGTCAAGTAAGAAGAACTGCTGAATCATTAATACATCATACAACAAACACAGGGAAAAATGTGAGCACTTAGGACAGATTCCGGAACTTATCCATGTAGCTAGCCATGGCATTTGTGATACAGAATAAAATTTAAAATATATTAGATTTAAAATTCATAGACAGTATTTGCATTATGATTCTAAGTTACTGAAAGGAAGGACTCCTTTTGAAAAATGTGAAATCTAAATAAAAAGTTGATTAGCAAAATAATTTTGGTGAAAAATATTTATGTAGAATAATTCAATAGTACTAATGAAATGCCACTTTTTAAAAATTGATCTATTAATAACTGAAAATGTCAAGTTAAATATTCCATTCTAATGTATGTTGTCAATTTTTTTAACTGTGTAACTAGTTATTAATTATTTTATTTACAAATGCAAATTATTACTTTTAATTTGAATGGTATTTCATTAGTACAGAGAATATAATCTTTTAAGTTTTCAAATGGCTACTTTTTTCATTTAATGGTCATACTAAAATTATCAAAGAAAATGTAATAAAATTTAAAAATGTCAAAGATACTATAGGCCATATTCATGGTTGACAATTTAATAAAGCTCGATTTTAAAATACAAGTTTGTAAATGGAACGCAACTACTTAGAATTAAAAGAAACATTGTTTTAATATATTTACATTTTAATATATTGAGACAAACATGCATCAAAATGACATTTGCAGCCAATTTTGAAATTATTATTTTATGACCATAAACTTCCTTAAAATAATATCTGTATTAAAATGTATATGATAAAGACAAAGCTATAAAAATTGTCCTACTGTGATGTTTGGGATGAGGGGAGAAGTTTTTCCCTTATGACCATGTATTTGGAGATAGTTTATCTGACAAAATATAAAAGTTTTAAAAGTAAACAAAAGACAAAGACTCATGGAGTAGTTAAACACTTTAATGTTTAATAGCAACAACAAAAAAGACTATAAAGAATGTAAGAGTACAAATATTAGAAAAGTACAACAAAAGGATATTAAAAAGCCAAAAAAGGAATAAAACAAAAATAGCTAGTTTGAAAAACATCTTCTGTGCTTTATGAATTATTAAAATGAGTAAAACCACAGTGGATATAGTCAAGAAAAAAAGTTAAAAAATAGCTTTTGATGAAGAAAACTAAAAGATACTATGTATGTGTGTGTATGTATATATATATATATATATATATATATATATATACTTCCGTGCAATGAGATTTGAAAATGCATTAAATATGTAATTTCTAGAAAAGTATAAATTAACAAATTTTATTGATAGAAATACAGAAATAGGAAATTTCCTTATTTCTTTCCTTTCTACACAAGGCTTGCCATGAGTGAAATTTTTAACATTGTAACATATTTCTTTGCTTACAAACATTTCACAACATTTAGAGATTATTTTAGAAATAGGAGGCCATGAATAGAAATTGAGTTATATATTTATCATGTTATTTGGTAATAAGAATTTAATTAAATCTCATAAATTCACAAAATTATAATAACAAAAAGTAAAAACGATTAGTGATATATTACCATATATCTGTATATTGTACAACTATATTTTATAATTAAAGGCATAGAAAATTGCACAACCTTTATTAGATTTTTAAATATTTCAATAGAGCATTTTATTTCAATTGAAATGAATGAACAGCAACTGCATAAAACAAAATGAATAGATTTTACTACAATAGTAATTATCAAAAAACAGTGAAATGTAGAATACACATGGCAAGATTTAATTTATAAAATGCTTGAAAACAAGCAAAATTAAGCTATGATGTCCAGGGATAAATATTTAAGCAATGAAATATTTTAAGAAGGAAAGGAAGTACTGCCATAAATATCAGGAGTGCACACCAAAATGATACAAAGGTGGCAGGGTTTAGTATATTTTGGTAACTAGAGTGGGTGTTGAGTCTGTGACTGGCACTCTTGATTTCATGTTTTAAAAATGTTTAAGAGCAACATGTGTGATGTGATAATATTGTAAATTCATAGTATATTTTAGCGTGTTTTTTGACCTAAGGGCATAAAAATAATATTCTGAAGAGGTTGAAATGAGAAAGTGAAATTATTCTATGTTAAAAACTTTAGTAAAGTATAAAACTACATGTCAAATAAGCCCTTTTGTCCATTTTTAAATTGCTAGATTTTCATTTGTGGTCATACAATCTACCAGTACCAAGATCCTTAGCAAATATCTAGACTAGAAATTCACATATATATATGTTTCACATATGTGTACATATATTTCTAATATGTATGTGAAATTCTAGTCTTTCTCTCTCTCTCTCTCTCTCTCTCTCTCTCTCTCTCTCTCTCTGTTCAGAAAGTCACATTTGGATTGTATTCTGTAAATGCATATCATCAGCCTGACAGTTTCATTTCTTTGAAATTTTCTGAATTTTATGATTGTCTTTTTATGTATTCTATAATATTGTTTAGGGATTAACACATTTAAAATGTTGAAAACTTAAAAATAAACAGATTTTGGGCCGTTGGAGGAAAACATATTGTGGGAGACAACTTGAGCCAGTCCCCTTGAATGCAAAACAATTGCTACAACTTTGATTATATGAGACTTACTTCCTTATGTTGATGCATACAGAGTTGACTATGGTATTCCGTTCTCTCTTCAATTGGCTCTAAGCATTGCAAATAAGGCTAACTGAGGTACTGATATCTCTAAAGCAATCCAACAGTGTCCTGTTGCCTCCCATAGTGATCTCTGTAAAATATATAGGCATGGCGGGATGGCAGAGCCAGTGAGTTCCAGGAGTCAACTGGGTATGAGTCTCAAGAAAGAGGCTATGACTACTCAGGGCATAAAAGTTTACACATCAGAAGCAGGAACTGGTATATAGTCATTAAAGCCATCAGACAGTGTCCTGTTTCCTCCCAAAGTGACCTTTGTAAAATGTATACAGCACAACGGGATGGCAGAGCCAGGGCACTGGGGATCGAACTCACAGCTTTAAGCCTGCCAGACAGGTGCTTACACCACTCAGCCAAACTCCTAGCCCTAGTTTTTCAAGGCAGGGTTGCACTATGCAGCTCAAGTCGGCCTTGTGCTCGCATTGTAGCCCAAGCGGGCCTCAAACTCCCAACGCTCCTCCTACCTCAGCCTCCCGAGTGCTGGGATTAAAGGCATGTGCCACCACGCCTGGCTCCACATGCTATCTGGATTGGGCTGTGCAAATTGATCCCCCTGTATATCTTCATCTGCATTTTGCAGAGCTACCTTTCTCACTTTCTCACTACCTTGTTAGCCAGCTCAAGTTACTCACCTGATTCCCGCCATCCTCACTGTCACTCATCCTCAAGCCACCTCCTTGCTTCACTAGTTAATAAATTCTGGGAGAGGCCTAGGATCAAGGCCTTTGTCCGCATGTCCTCACGAGGATTGGACTCAGGACACCTTAGCTGCCCTTAACCTTGAATATGTCTCGGAATCTTTACTCTCACCGTGGGTTGCACTGGAGGTGGTAGATTGGAATTAACTTACTGGGATTCCAATAACATCTCAGTGGATTTATAAATGTAACTTCTTGGAGTGTGAGGAAAACTAGAGAAAAGATTTCAGTACTTGGATTACCATACTCATTATTTGGGGCTACAATACGTATAACACAAAAGTACATTTATTTGTTGATACACAATACAACAAACTACTTTTTGATGTAATAAACAAAATGTCTAGTATGTTAGTTAAAGTATATCTTTATAACAGACTAGGATGGATGAAGCTGAGAGAATAGGTTGACCATATATGGAATAAGAAATGTGGAGGGGATAATTAAAGAAATGTGGGTGATGGAATGTGCTCCATTTAGAAATAAAAAAATATTGATGGATATATTTAAATGTCAGAGGTACTGGTAAATGGTCTCAACTCAAGTCATAGGAAAAACTTGAAAAATATTTTAAAGGAAGAAACATATTTTAATTTGAGAATAAATTGAAAGAACCTTGAATTATTTGTATTGAGAGCACCAATTGATGTATAGTAAAAAGGAATACAAATTAAAACATATCAAATAAATTGTCTTGAAATTCCTTTTAAAATCCTGTGTTCATATTTTAACAATAAAATGCATTTATCAAAGAATAATAACAATTTTAGTTTTACATTTGTTTGAAATATGTATTTAATATTTTTGCATGCACATGTTCAAATTTAGTGAATGAACACATTGAGAAAATTCTCACTTTATTTAAACTGTACTTTACATAGGCTAATCATTTTAAATAAAATAAATTCAAGTTGCATAATAAAAGTAGAAAAGTATTTTTTTTCCAAAAGGGAGGTTTATCAAGTGGCCCTTTGCGCCTGTTTTCTCCAATCTGTATTTATGTTTCAAAGTCCACAGTTTCATGTAAATGCCTATTAGTAGATACCTATATCAATGATGGTGATCCTTTTAGTGACAAGTGCCCAAATCCAACCCAAAATCCATTTATTTATTGCAAAGTTCCAATACTGCAAATAAACCTGAACACTGAGGTTTTAGTATAGAATAAAAAACTCAAACTTAACATTTTTGTCTTAAAAGAAAAACAAGTAACATGCGTGCAATAGATTCACCATCACTGGCCTATATGATAATCAATAAATACAATGGAGAAATACTAATATTAATGCATTAATAACAATCATTAGTTACTATGTGCCACATGCTGCTACTCTTTTATATGCAACTCCTTTAATCTTTCTCAATATTCCTAGTAGAGTTTATAGGAGTTATTATCTTCCACATTAGTCAACAGTCTTGTGCAATGATGTATATCTGCAAAGATCATATAGCTAGTGATTGAGAGATTAACATTCTAAACCAGAAGCGACTGGGCATGATGGTGCATGCCTGTAATTCCAGTATTTGGGAGGCAGAGGCAGGAGACTTGCAGTGAGCTCAGGACCAGCCTGGGCTATATAGAGAGTACAAGGGCAGTGTAATCTACATGATGAGACTGTCTCAACAAACAAGCAAAGAAACAAACTAACAAAAATACATAAAAATAGAAGTGTAACTCCAAATTGCTACTGTTAACTGCTAAGTTATATATTAATGAAGTAAAATGCATTCCATTTGTACTAATAATTTCATTTTTTCTAAACACCTATTGCTTTAAGCAAATTTAATAAAAGCATGAGTTGAATCTACTTAGTAAATTTCAACCAAAATATTTTCCTCTAGTGTTATCACTTCAACCCATAACATTTTTATTTTAAAAAGAAAAATACCAAACTATTACCCCTTACTTATTTTATTATAGAGTTCTTTGGATTATAGTTTTTTGTAATGAGGAGCAAAATCATCTCATCTCCATTTCTGAGCTGTTAATTACATGCAGCACATTAAATCAAGTCCACTTGGGGAAAGAACACATAATTAATTAATTTAATTAACAGTAAGACAGAAGTGAAGATATGGTTATCATATGATAATCACTCCTTTGGGATATTTCTCTGGCACAATTTGTTCCATATTTGAGTGGTAAAAGAACAGTCACTCTTTACAAGCTATATTAGGTTTCATTTAGATCAACTCTAAAGGCACATGGGATAATGTATTTTCACTTGGAATCAGGCAAAGAATTTTTATAGGAACTGAAAACATCTTAAAAGCTGTTCAGTTGTTGTGACCTAATATTTTTGTACTTGCAAATAGGGTGAAGAATAAACAGTTTCTTTACTAGCCCAGTGATTTGTTTCTAGGAAACATTTTCATAACTTTGAATATATATTTTATAACCAGTTTAGTTCTGAAATAGAGTTCTTACTACCCAGAATGGATGTTAGAATCTTGAAAAAAGCATTGAAATTCATTTTGTGTGTGTGTGTTTGCTTCAGATCCACCTAGATAAAATATTTCTGTTATTTTGAAAATAGATATTGTAATACCTACCTTATGTAAACTTAATACAGTCATGGCGATTGCCTAATAAAATAGACATGTCTGTTGAAGTACATAGAGAACACTATAAATTAATGTTTTACTCTACAGAGGTAAAATATAATTGCCATAATATACCATGTTGCTTCTTTTTGAGTGAATAGTTCTGTAAAATTCAATACATTTACAATTTCCTGAAAAATTATCCCCATATACCACCAAAATTTTATATTCTTTCCAAGCTGTATTTTGTATCCATTAAATATTAACTCCTCACATCTCCTTCTTCCAATCCTTAACAACCACCATTCCATTTTCTGTCTCTTTGAATTTGGCTACTCTAGGTACTTCATATAACTGAAGTAGCACAATAGTTGTCCTTTTTTGAGTAGCTCATTTTACTTAGCAAGATTCCTTCAAGTCTCACCTATGCTGTAGCATATGTCACAAGGTAGTTTTTCTCTACAGATGAATAATAGTACCTGTGTTAGACTCCACAGTTAGTTAGATATGTGTTTGACCTGGAGAACAATGGCTGGCTTGGAAGAAAAAATTGCAACAGTGGTCTAAGTTTCCTGGTCTTAGCTTGTGGTCTCACAATTTACCAACTGGGGTTCATCGAGACCCTTCCAGATAATTCAGTTACACAATGATGTAAGTCTGATATCAATGCCTGATCACTGAGGTGAGCCAAATTTTAAATTCATTCAATTAGATCTCATCAGCACACATGTACACTATAGCTCTCCCCCACCCCCTACCCCCATCCCCACTCCCACCCCATCCTCACCTGCCCGCAGAGGTTGGCTGCCATACTTAATTCTGTGAAGAATATAGAAGATGAGAAACTTCCTCTCTCTACGCAAGTGTGGTCTTCCACAAATGACTGGAAAAGTCCCATTAGGGACCATCTTCCTCCACTCCCCAAAGTTGAAAACAACAAAATCAAACCAGCACTATTGGTTGGAGCAGTTGCTGACTCTGGCTCAGACCACTAGATAGTCTTAAAAGTGCACTGTCCTTAACAAATTGCTTGAAATTGCACTAGGCTTCACACCTAATAAAATTTTTATGAAACCTGCTACCTGCTGACTCTTTCTTTTCCTTGAGTCTCATAATTCTAGAGGCGGATTCAAGAACTAAGCGATGCACTCCACATAATACAGATACAAAGCAGATCATCGGCCTGAGTAGACTAAAAAATCTGGTAACATATACTAGCTGAATTTTGTTTGTCTGTCTATCTGTTGTCATATACTTGGGATGCATCTCTGTTTTGGATGTTATGAATAATGCTAACATGAACAAGAATGTGCTCAAGACCCCACTTAAAATACATTTGTTTCCATATTCAAAAACAGAATTGCTGGAACATATGGCAATTCTACTTTTAAGTTTTAAAGGAAGTTCACACTGTTTTTCACTTTAGCCATGCCACTTTGCATTTACACCAGCAGAAAAAAAATCATTTCTCGACTCTATTTCCAAAACAATTATCATTTCCTTACTTTCTTCTCCCTTTTCCTTCCTTCTCTCCTTTCCTTCCTTTCTTCCTGCTTTCTTTTTCTTTCTTTGTCATCCTAATGAGTGTGAAATGGCATCTCACTGCATTCTTTATTTACATCCTTTCATATGTTTATTGGCCATTTCTATATCATTTTTGGTGAAATTTCTATTCAAGTTCTTTGTCCATGTTTAACTCTGATTGTTTGCTTATTTTCCCTTGTTTAACTGTAGTGATATAGGTGAAATGTAACTTCCAACTTTCTAGATGTCAGATGTGACAAGTTTGAACTCCTCAAATATCAAAGAAATAATTCCAACAGAATTTGTTAAGAGTAGAAAAGGTTTATTGAAAGATAGTTCATGGCGAGGCAAGATGGGTCATGAAATTAGGTTGGCCTTGAGGACCTTTGTCAGGGGTAATCTCTATAGCAAAGTCACAATGTGGGAGCAATCTGGGTCAAATTATAGTCAATGTATAGGATTACAAATTGTCTTGGTTACTTTTCTCTTGTTTCTGGATAAAACACCCTCCACCCAAAATGAAGGAAGGAAAGGTTTACTTAGTTCACTGTTTGTGGAGGTTTCAGTTCATAATCAGCTGACTCCAAGGAATGGTGGCATGGCACCAGAGCAACACTTCAAGGGAACAGCCAGAGCAAAAACGGGGCTAACAGGCCTTTTTTCCTCCCTTATGTTGTACACAGGCCACTCTCACTCCAAGATGAGTGTAGCACTCACAAAATCTCTGTGCCTTTGTCTTGTACAAGATGAGCACATTTACAAAGAAAGGATCCTGGCTCCCTACTGAATTTCTTACTTAAACTTTGAAACTTCTCAAGTTGACACAATGTATCAACCATAACACAAATATAGCTGCTTAGCTAATATTGATCCAATTGGGAACTCAATCATGTAGCAAGAGTACATGGAAAGTTGAAAGATGACTCTGCGAAGGGATGAGTCAAAATGTTCTGGACATCCACTTGGGTGACTGACTCCTATCTGGACTTACTGGACCAGGTGGTACCAATTACAGTACAATTTACTTTTTATCCCTTAGCAGTCATGTAGGCCTGGTCATTGCATCATTGCTACGGTTTATACATTGTGTCAACTTGAGAAGTCTAGCAGCTTAATTAAGTAACTCAGCAGCTCTATATCCTGGGGTGTAAAGCACAGTTACCTGGTCATTGTTACAGTTTGAGAAGGTCAGAAGTTTAACTGGGAGAGTCAGCAGGGAGCCAGGGGTCTTACTTGGTAAATATCCTCATCCTGTACAAAGGAAGGCAAGGAGATTTGTGGATGCTACACCCACCCTGGGGCGGGGGTGTCCTGTGTACTATATAAAGGAGGAGAAGCAGCTTGCTCCGGTCCCCCTTTTACTCTGAATGCTTTTGCTTGGCTGCTGCCTTGAAGTGTTGTTCCTGTGCCATGCCACCCTGCCTTGGAGCCAGCTGATTGTGGACTGAAACCTCCAAAAACTGTAACCTAAATAAACCTTTCCTTCCCTAATTTTGGGTGTCAGGTGTTTTGTCTCAGCAACACATAAAAAGTAACCAAGACAATCATCATCTTAGGCCAGGCCTTCTTCAAATTTACCTTCAGTCACAATTTTGATGCCTTTATTTTTGCATTGACTTCCTTGAGAGCATCAACGAGCTTTCTTCTTTTGTCATAAAACTGTATGAGATATTCTCATAATGCTTTTTGTGAAACATTTGAGATTTTTTTTGTTCTCTCTATTAATGGGTGTGCAGTGAAACAGTCTAACTTTATTATTCAAAAAATATTAAAGGGATATTTTCTTTTGATTTTCTAAACTTAAAAAGAAATTGCATAAAACATATTGCTGTGTTATCAACTAAAATGACTCAAAAATTCTTGTTTTCTTCCTCTTAAGAAAATATTTTATTATTTCTGAATTTAAATTTCTTGTCTGCTAATTAGCATCAACAACCCACAGTTATATGTAATACCAATGATATCCATTGACATCATATTAATAATTAAAGAATGAAGCTTACTTTTCTTGTACAGCCTCTTCCACAGTATTGCAAAAGCTTATCCAATCCTTCATCAATATTTAACACTTTTCCTTTTGCTTTAATTAGATATTCCAGGAGAAAGACCACTCCCATCTCTTTTTAGCCACACAAGAACACAGCTGAAGGATGCCAGAGGAGAGAGACCACTCCCATTGCCTCTCAGAAAGCACAGGAATCCAGGTGAGTCCCACTGGAAGAGAGTGGCCTCTCCTCTTGCTACTGCCGCTACAGAGGTGAATGGTTTGGGAAGGCCCAGAGACCAGAAAGAACTCCAATGACACAGAAGTGTCCCAAGTAAGGTGCACAAGATGGGCAGGTGAGACTACCAGTGTGAAAAGTGTGAAGTTACAACAGCAATATGACCCAATAGGTGACTGAGGTCTCTGTGGAACCGGTAACCTGCTTAGGAAGAATCCAGGACTTGGTAACTGGCCCTTTTCTCAATGTGTTTTTCTTTTCTTTTCTTTCTTTTTCTTCTTCATCTTCATTTTTACTTTCTTTTATTCCTTCCTTTTGCTCTTTTATTACTCTTTTCTAAGTGGCTAGGGAGAACTCTAGCCCCAGAAAACTAATCCCAACCCCCAAACCCAGAGACCAAGCTCATATAATCCCTTGAATACTCCTTCATTCTTTCTTTTCTACCCTCTTCTCCAGTTTCCCAAACCTTGCATGATCATCCTTTGTCCACCAGCCTTGGTTCCACTTCCTTGCCGTTACCTTTGTTTTGTACACTATCCTCCTTAAATTTCCCCACCACAGGGTAAAACCACTCTACAAAGGGGAAACACTTACAAACAAGCTCCTAATTTATGAAAGGTTCTGTCATATAACTATAGATTCTTCTACTAGGGTCTAAAGTACAAATCAGTAGTTACCATCATTTGTTGGTTTCTAAGTTGTGCTTGATGCTATAGTTATTGCTAATTTTACTATTTTAGCTAGGATGTCATAACTGTTGTAAACAGTTGTTCTCTGTTCTGTAATAGTACTAGGAAACTCTTGGGTAATGTCCTCACCACAGCCCTGTGCCAAAGAACTGGGAACTGAGACAAACAGATACCAATATATCACCTTTAATTAATTGGAAGGCAGGATGTTGTAACAGACACAAACCAAGAATCTCTGACACACAGAAGATCACCTTTAGGAACAGATTTCTTATACAGAGACTTTGATACTAGTGGTATAGCTACCCACTAGAAAAACTCACAAGGATCTTCACAGAAAACAAAATAAAAATTGACAAGATGAAAAAGCACAATGCAACCTCAAGCATCCAACAAACACAGAATATGTCCAGGAGACATATACATAGAGTAATCTGGAAAACACACATCTGAAATTTCTGAAATAATACCAACCAAAGTAAAGAAAGAAATCCAGGAGGCTACAGAGGTAAATTAAAAAAAAAAAAAAAAAAAAAAAAAAAAAAAAAAAAAAAAAAAAAAAAAAAAAAAAAAAAAAAAAAAAAAAAAAAAAAAAAAAAAAAAAAAAAAAAAAAAAAAAAAAAAAAAAAAAAAAAAAAAAAAAAAAAAAAAAAAAAAAAAAAAAAAAAAAAAAAAAAAAAAAAAAAAAAAAAAAAAAAAAAAAAAAAAAAAACTGAAGACAAACTTTCATACCTTGAAGATAGGGTCATGAAAAGAAAGAGCTTTTGAAAATAACAAAAGAAACTGGGCATGTTGGCATGTGCCTTTAATCCCAGCACTTGGGAGACTGAGGTAAGAGGAGAGTTGTGGGTTCGAGGCTGGCTTGGGCTACAACACCAGTGCAAGGCCAGCCTGAACTACATAGTGCGACCCTGCCTCAAAAAACTAGGGCCGGGAGTTTGGCTCAGTGGCTTAAGCACCTGTCGGGCAGGCATGAGGTTGTGAGTTCGATCCCCAGTGCCACAAAAAGAAAAAAAACAAAGAAAATAATAAAAGTTCAGGAAATAACAATTAAACAACTGCAAGGCAATGCAAAGAAAAATAATATAAGAATAATAGGTATCAATAAAAAAGAAGTCAACCCAAGTGACATAAAAAAAAACATTTTGCAGAAGTGATAGCAAAAAATGTACCAAGCATGAGAAAAGAATCTGACAGATGAGTGAGGCATATAGAACTCTAATTAGCCATGATCAAAATAAATCAACACCCAAACACATAACAATCAAGGTTTCAGAAATTTACCACAAGAAGAATTTATTAAAAGCTGTTACAGAAAATACACAGATCACCTATTAAGAAAAGCCTGTCAGAATCATAGCAGACTTTACAACACAAATCCTCAAGTAAAGAAGAACTTGGAGTGAAATATTTCAAATCCTGGAAGAAAACAACTTCCAACCCAGATTGATGTACCCTGAAAAACTATGTTTCAAAATTAGTGGAGAAATAAGATACTTCCACCACAATGAACAATGGAGGAAATTTATAATTACCAAACTAACACTACAAAGACTACTGAAAGATATTCTAGACAGAGACAAAAATTATCACAATTTCAAGAACAACAACAGAAAGAAGCTACAAGCAAGGCAAGCAATTATTGAAAGCACAAAAATTTTAAACCAACTTTAGGAAAATAACATGACAAGACAACCCAAAACATATGGGTTATTACCATCAATGCAAATGACTTCAACTGACCAATCAAAAGATACAGACTGGCAGAATCAATCAAGAAACAAGATCAAACAATATGCTGTAAAAAGAAACATAATTATCTCAAAAAGAAATTCATAAACTAAAAGTCAAAGGATAGAAAACAATATTCCATGAAACAAGAACCCAGAAAAAAGCAGGGGCAGCTATTCTGTTTGCAGACAATGTGACCCTCAAACCAAGAATGATAAAAAAAAAATAAGATAAACAATGTCACTACATACTCGTGAGGGGAAAAATACAAGAGAAAGATATAACAATCTTAAATATATATGCAACAAATTTGGAAGCACCCAACTATATAAGACGAATATTAAAAATATGAAAAATCAAATAAACAAGCACACAACTGTAATAGGGAAGTTTTATACCCCACTGTGACAAAGAGATAGATCAACTAAACACAGTTTAGCAAAAATAAATAAATAAATAAATAAATAAATAACAGAACTGGATGAAATCTATGAATAAAAGGTCTTAGTAGAAATTTACAGACTGTTTCATTCAACATCAGAATACACCTTCTTCTCAAATGCATACAAGATGTCCTCTAAAAAAAACCATCTACTAGCCCATAAGACATGCTTAAGTTATGCAAAGGAACTGAAATAACCCCATGCACATTATCTAGCCATAGTGTAATGAAATTGGAAGTTAATGCCAAAAGAAACTTAAAAACTCCATAAATGCATGGAAATTAAATAACACCCTCCTGAACAAACAATAGAATACAGACTAAATTGAAGAAGAAATTAAGCAACACCTCTAATGAAAAGAAAATACAAATACAACTTACCAGAACTGTGGGATGCAACGAAAGTAGTCCACAGAGGAAAATTTATTGTTGTGAAATCTCACATCAGTAAAACAGAACAAGCTCAAGTAAACAACCTAGTGCTACACCTCAAGTTTCTGGAAAAATGGAGTAGGTCAAGCCCAAAGCCCAGAGCAGAAATTAATGTCATTGACACCACAAAAACAATGCAAAGAGTTAATGAATCAAAAAGTTGATTCTTTGAAAGAATATATAAAATTGATAAACCCCTAGCCAAACTTATCAAAAGAGAAAAGAAAAAAACCTCAAATTCAAGCAACAAAAAAATGAAAGTGTAAAATCACTACAGATTCTTTGGAAATATGTAAGATAATCAATACCTACTTTGAAAAATCTTTACTCACATAGGATAGAAAACACAGAAGGAATAGACAAATTCTTAGAAATGTATCAATTACTGAAGCAGAATCAAGGAGACATAAAATTTTGAATAACCTAATATCAGTCAATGAAATTGAAAATGTGATTAAAAATATATCAGTAAAGAAAATCCTAAGTCCTGATGGGTTCAGAGCTGAATTCCACAAGCAATTTAGAGAATATCTGATGCTAATACTCCTCAAACTTTTTAATGAAATTGAAAGGGAAGCAATTCTTCCAAACACATTACTGGAGGCAAGTATTGCTCATGCCAAAACCAGAGACAAACCCAACCAAAAAAGTATGAGAGGCAGTCTCCCTAATGAACATGATGTAAAAATTCTCAATAAAATACTTGCAAACAGAATGAAGCAAATCATCAAGAAGAGTATGAAGCATGGCAAATTGGGATTCATCCCAGTAATGCGGACATGATTCAACATACACAAATCAGTAAACATAACACACCATATCTACAGAGCCAAAGACAAAAATCATGTGATCATCTCAACAGGTGCAGAAAAAGCTTTTGATAAAGTCCAGTATTCATTCATGATAAAAACCCTACAGCAAATTGGAATAGCTGTTCATTACCTCAATCTAATAAAAGCCATCTATAACAAATCAAGAGCCAGCATCATACTAAATGGGTAAAAACTGAAAGACTTCTATCTAAATTGAGGAACAGGACAAGAATGTTCACTATCTCCACTACTATTAAATATAGTTCTAAAAACATTAGCAAGAGCAATTAGACAAGAGAGAAATAAAAGAAACAAGGATAGGGAAGGAACAATTTACACTATAATTATATGCAGATGACATGATACTCTACATAGAAGACCCCAATAACTCCACCAAAAGACTTCTAAAATTGAAAACCAAATTCAGTCGCATATCTGAATACACAGTCGATATACAAAAAGCAACAGCATTCCTGTAAACAAGCAACAATCTTTCTGAAAGAGAAATTATGGAAACAACACCCTTCACAATAGCATCCAAAAAAATGAAACACATAAGAATCAATTTTACAAAGGAAATAAAAGATCTATATATTGAAAATTACAGTATTCTGAAAAAGGAGATCAAAGAGGATATCATAAAATGGAAAAACATCTCTTGATCATGATAGGAAGGACCCACATTGTTTAAATGTTCATGCTCCCAAAACTGTTATGCAAATTTAATGTAATCCCAATCAAAATATCATTAGCATACCTCACAGAAGTAGAGAAAACATTTCTAAAATTCATTTGGAAAAAGAAGAGACCTAGAGTTGCAAAGGCATTCCTGGGTGGCAAAGGTAAGGCAGGAGGCATCACAATCTCTAACTTGAAATTGTACTAAAAAGCTACTGTGATAGGATCATAATGGTACTGCCAAAAAATCAGACCTGGGGATCAATGAAACAGTTTAGAAAATGCATAAACAACTGCAAACACACTCAGCCACTTTATCTTTGACAAAGTGGCAGAACGTGCTCACTGGAAAAGAGATAGCCTCATTAATGTTGCTGGAGAAACTGACTTTCCATATGCCGAAAACTAAAACTAGACTCATGTCTATCACCATGCGTTAAACAAAAGTCAAAATGGATCGAAGATCTAAATATTAAAAAAATGCCAGGCATAGTGGCACATGCCTGTAATCCCAGCACTCGGGAGGTGAAGGCAGGAGGATCACTGAGAGTTCGAGACCAGCCTGTGCTACAAAGTGAGTTCAAGGCCAGCCTAAACAGTATAGTGAAACTCTGTCTTAAGAAATAGGACCTGAGTAGCTCAGTGGCTTAAGTGCCTGCCCGGTAGATGTGAGGTTGAGTTTTTTGATCCCTGGTACCAAAAAAATAAAAACAAAACAAACAAACAAGAAAACCACTGCATTTATTTGTTTTTTTTGTTTGTTTGTTTGGTTTTTTGTTTGTTTGTTTGTTTTTTGTTTTTAAATCACAACCTCAAGCCTGCCAGGCAGGCATCTAATCCACTGGGCCAAACTCCTGGTCCTAATGTTTTTGAGACCAGTCTTGCTCATGTTGTAGCCCAAGCCAGCCTGGAACTCACAAAGGTCCTCTTCCCTCAGCCTCCCAAGTGCTGGGATTAAAGGTGTGTGCCACCACACCCAGCTAACACTGCATCTAGTGAAAAAGGATATAGGTAGAAATGTTGAAGACATAGTCATTGGCAGAGAAATTCATGCAGAAAACCAAGCTGCATGGGAAGTACTCTTCAAAGAAACAACAAATGAGACCTCATTGAAAAATTCATACATCAAAAGAAATTACCAACAGAGTGAAAAGAGAATGAACAGAGTGGAAAAAAAATATCCAACTGTCTCTCAGACAAAAGACTTCTATCTAGAACATATAAAGAATTTTTTTAAAAATTAAGGCCCCCAAATTCAAAGACCCAATCCAAAAATGAGTATCTGAAATTAATATACAATTCTCAGATGAAGAAGTAAAAATGGCAAATAAGTATATGAAAAAAAGAAAAAATGTTCAACATCATTGATCATTTGAGAATTTCAAATTAAAATAACACTGACATTCCATCTCATCCCTGAAAGAATGACTGTCAGGAAATCAGCCAATGACAAATGCTGCTGGGGCTGTGGGGAAAAAGGAAATTTTCTCCACTGCAGGTGAGAATGTAGACTGGTAAAATCATTGTGGAAATCAGTATGGAGATTCTTTAAATAACTAGGATTAGTGATCCCATTAGGTCCAGCTATTCTCCTACTAGGTATTTTGCCAGAACAATTAAAAACGTCATACCACAGAGATGTATGTGTACCCATATTTATAGCAGCAAAGTTGTAATAGGTAAATCTTGGAAATGACCCAAATGCCCATCAACTGAGGAATGGATTAAAAAAAGATGTGGAATTTTTATATAATGGAGTACCTTTCTACTATAAAGAAGGATAAACTCGCAGCTTTTGTAGGTAAATAAATGCAACTAAAGACCATACTCGTAAGTGAAATAAATAAAATTCACATGTGTAAACATTGTACAGTCACCCTAGTGTAAGAAACTGAAAAAGTAAATAAGATCCAAAATCTACAATAGATACTATGAAAGGGAACGAAACTACTCAAAAGGAAAGAACTGGGATGCTGAGATGCGTGAAACAAAAAAGAAATAAGGGAAGAGAAAAAAAAATATATATATATATACACACACACACACACAAAAGGTAGCTAAGATAGTTACACTACTGATTTCTTTCATTGAAAAAAATGTTTCTCCTTGTATTGTTTCATCAGTTATGCATGCCTATATCTTACAATCTGAGTAACTACTTTGAAGATAACCATAAGTGTTGTATTGATTTTCTATTATCTTGCTTTGAAATTCTGTATTGTTTTTATTGTTTTTTTCTCTTCAAAACAAAAATAAATAAATAAATATTCCAATTGTCCTACCATTTGGAACTTGTCAATTCATCTTCAACACCATAACGTTAAATGTTGCATTTTTTAGGTTGTATGAACACATTTTATTGTACTCTATAATCACGCATTACTGGTAACGTAGTTTTGTAGCCTAAGTGCATCTTCAGCATCTAAAGAAACTGTCTGAGATGAATGAGTTCTCAGTATCTGTTCGTTGAATTGAGTGATTAAATGAGTTAGGATTTTAATGAATAGAGTTATTCTTCCAAATTGTTAATGTTTCTAAGTATTTAGTTAAAATAGTCCTTTCATAATTTTATCTGGTGTATTATATTTATAATACTTCTCTTCCTTTTGAGGGCCTCATGTGATAAAAATATTTTGATACATTATAGAATCTATAACATATATTTATTGAATCTTTTTAAGACATCCATTCATTTTCACTTTATACTTTATTTAAACATTAACCTATTAATTATGTAATCATAGGTTAACAAGACAGTTAAAAACATTTTTTAAATGTAAATTAATCTTAACAAGAATGATTTAAAGCCTCTCAAAGCAATAGCAGGTATATAAAATTTTCCATTTCAGTCAAATTGGATTTGGTATTGGGCAAAAGAATATAAAGAAGGATAATAGAAATATAATGTATCAGAATTTGTGTATGGAAATTAAAGCAATAACTACTGAGTGTGACACAGGGATACAATTTGATAAAAATTATTAGGAAATTGAACTAAGTGTGAAACCCTTTAATTTTTAGTACAACTGAATTTTCTATCATATATTTATAAATAGCAATAAATTTCTTAATTCCCAAGTATTTCTTATTGAGAAGATTTTATGCATGTAAATTACAACTTAATCTAATTCAACAGTTCAAATAAGTCAATAATGTCTAATGTTTCACTTAGTTTTTGAACTTAGATTGACATATTAATGAATTACAATATTTAAATTTGACATTTTGCCTTCCATGATGCCAGTTTCTTCTATTTACATTATTTATTTCGAATAGCTTGCTGACTAATGCAAGTGGTATCGTTTCTATTTGAGTAAACCCAATATTACCCACCTAAAATCATAATTCAGAAACCAAAGATAATTTCTTACAATGGTTGTTGAAATACATTTGTAGCCTATGCTAATCCTATTAATAAGCTCAATAAAAATCTTATTTACTAAGTGAATAAATGATTGGATAAATAAATGAATGAACGTGAAATGAAATTGCTATGATTTGAAAGTGTCACCTCTAAAATTCAGACATTGCCAACATGATAGCTTTAAGAAGTAGGTTCTTCAGAAAGTGGTTAGGCCTTGAATTTTCCTTCCCCAGGAAGGTGATTATAGCCCTTAAAAATAGGATCTCTGCAAAGTTTGGCTTCTTTTCCCTTCAGGATCTTACATGGGAAGATACAGCAAAAAGGATATCTCTCTTCAATAAATATGTGCCTTAATCTTGACTTCCCACATTCCACAACTGTGAGAAATAAACTTTTATTCTTTATGAATTACCCAGTCTGAGAAGTGAAGTTGTGTTATAAAAACACAAAATGGAATGAGTTTTAAATGGATCTATTTCTTAGGAATATGAATACATAATATGCTTTCATACATTTACTTCCTACCAAATTTTTAAGAATTTTTGAATAGACCTACCATATTTGAGATTAATCATATCTAGTATTTTTTCTTTTTTCCATATCAAGATAAAACTATTGCAGTGATTAAGAGATATGTTCTGACCCAGTAAAATCAAGAACTCAGATCTTCAAAATTTAAACCTAGTAATTTTTGTGTGCAATCAGAGAGAGAACTTCCAAGCTACAAACCTGTCTAAATGAAGTTATCGCATTGGGAATAAAGACAAACAACTCTTATACCCCAACACAAGAAGGAGGGGTGCAATGGATGCTTGAAACCATGATCCCATATTAGACTTTTAGTGAAAAAGGCATTGATTTGCATGGCTCATATATATGGCAACCAACAGGTGAAAATGCAAAGTCTTGTTTAGTTACTATAGGTGTAGTCCCTCTTGGAAATACATGGTTCTTTTTATCAGGCCTAAACAACATTTTGCAGCAAGAAATGCTTCATAAAATTTGAGACCATAATAAACAGCCCATGCTCTAAAATGCTAACTTAAAAAAATGGCAATTAAAGCAAGACATTCTAAAATCACATAAAATGTGTATTGGTAGTCTATTTTATTTATTCCCAATGAATTTACTAAAAAAATTAATAGGTTGATATTATTCACATGCTATTCTATTGCCGTATAGTCTCTCAACTGCCACAAGATTTTATGAGCAATATAACATAGTACTTAAGGCAGACTAACTTATAATTCTGGTACTTCAGCTTAAATCCTACCTCTCTCAGCTACTTGCAGAGCAAACTGAAGCAAGCTGTGCAAATTCTATCACACCCTATTCAAGAAAACTAAGAAACTATTCTGCTTTATTTTTTAGTAAGTTACATGATGACGTGATACATTAAAAACACTTGAAAGACTACTTGATGTATACTAAAAATTCAGTGTTGCTTAGGTTTTGTTAAAAGTTAAACTTTGTATTTTACTATGCTGAAATGATATCAATGACAAGCTAATTATATTACTCCCTATATAAATCTGTCACCCAAATCTTGACTTGAAAGTACAAATAGAAGCTGGCATACATCTATGAGATTTATTTTATTTGATTTAAATGTTTTAATTTATTGTAACATTGAGAGTTAGCTATTTTAAATGCTGAATAGTACTTACTGAAAAAAATGAAGTTATAATATACAGGTTTGCATTATGTAACTTCAAACATATATCTATTTTTCCAAATGCTTTTAAAGACATGTTTGATTTTTTTTTTGCTCTTGAGTATTTGTGCGTCTAAATAAATGCAAGTATTTTTTTTAAATCAACCATTTTTCCAACCAGTAATCCAAATTCTTTAGTGTTTTCTCAGGTATTCATTTCAGTTGATTTAACACCTTTTCACTTTCTTATTATGAATATCTATTGAATATAAATTTATTCTGCAAAACTAACACATTAAAAGTTCACATCAGTCATATTCAAAAGTTAGTGAAAATAAAGAATACATTCATTTCAGATTAGTTCTTAATGTACTATATGCTCATGAAGCCAAAAATTTTTAGATGTACACAGGCAAACACTGGACTTAGTCCTTACCACAAAACAGTTTATAATGGCAATTTCCAGTATCAGGACTTTCTCACACATCAAGGAACCATTTCTAAAGTTAAATATTCTAAGTAGAATAAAGTAATGCTTTCATCCCTTTTACTCTTTTACTTCTTAACCATTGTTAAAAACAAATAAAACATACACAGTACAATGATGTGTTGGCAAACACTAACAGGTCCTTTGGAAAAAATATCTCTGCAGAACTTGCTGTTTTTTGATGCAGTTGCTACCATGGTGTCTTAGTTACTTTTCTCTCATTGCTGGGATAAAGTATCCAACATCCAAAGTTAAAGACAGAAAGGTTTATTTAGCTCAGTAGAGGTTTCAATCCATAATCAGCCAGGTCCAAGGGAGGAGGTCACACAGAAGATAGGCATTGCAGAGGAGAAACAACTCATGGTGAGGAGAAGACAGCAAAGAAACAAGGGTTAAGACAACCTCTTTCTGTCACTTATATTGCATACAGGCTACCAGGATTAGGGTAATATTAAACCAATCAGTGAGCTGATTTAGTAATCAACCACACTTAATCCTAGCATTGCACCATGAAGCAGTCACACACTATAGATTCTGCCACCTCTGAAAAAACCCCACCTGTTTGCATGAGGCTTTGGGGGAACATCTAGACATAAGTCATAACACATGGTCGCTGATTTCTCAGTAATGAAGTGATGTCCACGTAAAAAAGGGATGTTTATAGTATTTTAATAAGCAGTAGGTAAGAACCAACTCAAGCATATCACTGTTGGTTAATACCAAATGTTCACACTCATTAAAGTGATATTCAGAGAAATTCATTTTGGGGAGGTGGCTGTTGACCATACCACATGTAGAAAATATATGTAACCTATTGCATAATAATTCTTTAATAACATGTCTAATGTATTAAAGTAACCTTAAGATTCTAATATGTGATCACAAAAACTTCTCACAGTTCCTAAGAGAATATTTCTAATTGAATCATTTAGGTAAAATGGCCTCATTCAAGAAAGGAAATATAGCTGAAGAAGTGTTTATTCTGCTAGAGTTCATAGATCCTAGGGATATATTGAAGTAGTTCAAAATAACAAACAAGCTTTTATCTGTTCTGCATATTTGTCTTCCTTTCAAAATTTGTTCAGACTGAACAAATGACCTGTTGCTTAAAACAAAGAAACAAAAATGTAGCAGAGTTGATAAAGCACAAATTTTGAAATCAGTATATGTCAAATTTCGCTTGTGAACAGTCATATGGCCTCACTCACAAACTTAATGTCTGGGAGTAGCTATGAAGATGACAGTAATGGATGAAAATTACTTACTGCAGTGCAACAGATTTTAGTTGTTCATTTCAATATATGAATTTGAATATGTTGAACAATTATAATGACCCTGAATTTCTCATTGCTCTTCTCTAAGGAAAACTGTTTTTTGCTTAGTTCTATAGTCCTACAAAAAGTAAAACCAACTTACGAAAATCTTATTATGCTAATTTTTTTGTTTTGGATTGTTGTAGTCTGGAATTGAAAGGAGAATAATTATATGCAGGACACATGATTTATAGTATTGTTATGTCATGGACACCTTAGGAATTAAATACAAAGAAAGTGCAGAAAATCTATCCACACTCTAAAGACCTAGAGAATCCAGTCTAGGATCTGGATTCCACAGCAATGTCCTGCATGTGTCCAGCTGAAGACCTAGAGCCCATGGCAATGCCTCCCGTGGGTCCAACTGGAGACCTAGAGGCCATGATAAATAACACATGCAAGTCTGTTTTACAGATCTGCGCTGGGAAGGCCCAAAGGTCAGCGATGGAAGCTAGAAAGTCTGTGCCAGCGGGGTGAAGGAGCTGTGCCAGTAGGTTGAGGGAGCTGCACTGGAGCGAAGAAGTGATGCTCAAAATAAGGATCAGGGCCTCCCTGAAAATTACCACAGCTGTCCTCAGTGACAACAGGGCCTGAGCTCCCCTGACGATAATAGTTGAGTTTATGTCAGGAAGCAAGCAGGTCAAGTTCCTCCAGGAGACTGAACAGCACACATTTTCCCCTCCAGAACCAGGAAGTGATGTTTAAAATAAGGACAAGCTCCTCCAGGAGAACCAACAACTCCAAACAGCAACACTTAGGAGAACCCACAATGCTACTCTCTCCCTCTCCACTTCTCTTTATGCTGGCAACAGTCCTCAGGTGGACCATCTACACTCAGCACCATGAGGACTCAGTTCACCTGGTGTTTAAATTTGCCATCAGTTTTCAATCTACCACATAGATATTCTATTTTTTTGATGAGTTTCAAATCCTTTCTTGCTTTGTGGTCTTCTCACCGCATTCAACCTTAAATCTTTTTTTTATTTTCTTCTGTTCTAGATTATGTCATAAACTGAAAATTAATTTACCAAATACTGTGCCAATCATTCTTTTTCACTTCATTCATTCAATAGCAAAAGTACAGGATTTTATGTGTGCTAAATGAGTTCATGCATGTGAAACGTAATAGTGCCCCATATACAGAAAAGACTGTTACTCATTCCTGAGACATACTTATTTTTTACTATATGCTGAGATTTGTAAAAGGTGTTCATGGTAAAGGAATTAGTAAAATAGATGTTTATTACTTTTACAAAATGCTGACATTCTAAACTGAGATAAAGAGCATCATAAAATCCTTTGCAGGTAATATGATACTCTAATAGAAAACAAAGTTTTGACAATTAAAAAAATTAGTGGAAGAAAGAAAATATGTATGCACTGGTATTAGCAGTAAATATTAACATTTTCTTCCAGCTCTTTTAGTCATAAAATATTTCCTCCAAAGAAATCTGCCAAATATTAGAAATATAATGCTATGTGGTGTTGTTTACAATGGATATAATTTAAAAATATTCCATCATTTTATTGTATCAATTTAAAAAAATAACTCAAAGTGTCCAAGTAATATGTGCATGACTTCTGTTTGACATTTCAATTATTTTATTCTTGAAATACCAGTGCACTATACCCATTGAAAAGGAGACGTGAATATTACAATTTTTTGTCAGAAATAACTTTTTAGAAATCTTGAAGTATTGCTATCCTCTCAGGAAAATTTGTCACCGAATCATATGAAAGTCTTAATTAATTCATTCAAAGATTATTTTTGTAGTATTCTTTGCACAACTTGCCTTGTTTGTGGCAGTTTGCATTCAATATAGAAGAAGAAAAACTATATATATATATATATATATATATATATATATATATATATATATGTATATGTATCACTGAGAATAGCTAACCAGTGGTCAAGAGAAAATATAAGGTAACTAGAGTCAACAGAGAATTTTTTTTTAGTTTTAGTAATATGGTCACAAAAGGCTTCCCATTTACAAGTGGAATGTGCTAGAGATCTGGAGGACATGAATGGGAAAAAAGCAAGTCTTGTATATAAGAGGAAAGAGATTTTTAGACAGAAAGATCAAGGACAATACAATGTTGATAAGAGTCTTTTGCTTATTTGAGTAACAGAAATGAATCTATTATTAATTCAGTG
>RJWM01012390.1:0-56621 GCA_004363535.1 Dasyprocta punctata | reverse complement strand
TAAAAGACTCTCCAACAGTGACATTTCAAGCTGTCAAGATACCAGTATCACTATGCTAGCTCCCTTTACATTTTGTAGTAAATATAAATGGGGCCCAGATAATGTTATGATGGTTCTGGAAAGCTAGCCTGGATTTTATCTTTAGCATTTTAGTAAACCAGTAGAAATTGTTGATCTTAGTAAGAAATAAGGATGTCCTGGGAATAATAATTTGGTAGCAGTGTGCTAGAAAGAAGATCAGAAACAAGGAAGGCAAGAAAATCAATGCACTTACTAGTCTATACCTGATGTGTAAGGGGATGGACAAAAATTTGTCACTATTTCACCTCAAGAGCATTCTACATTTTAAATTCTCCAAAAATGATGGTTTAATTTAGCTATCAGTGACAGTCAATTACTTTATAATACAATGTTTCCATTAGAAATTTTTCAATGCATTTGACTTTAATTTTAAATAAAAAAAAAAACTTACTGAAAAGGTTAGGTTTATGCAAAATTTCTTTTTAATAAAGTTAAAAAGAAAAAGTGTTTTAACTTGTTCTTTAGAACACAGACAATTACAATAAAATACTCTGAGTCTTACTTATACGTTCTGCATAGATCGTTTACAAATCATGTTTAGGGAAACACTGTTGCTTGGTGCGTTATCCTGTGTCTGATTTTGGACAGAATTTAAGTCTTTTTGCTCAAGATACTTAAAAATCTACAAAGGGAAATACAAAAGCTCATTGTAAAATAGTTCATTACTTCTAACATCATTTGTTTCCTGTGGTATCTTGTAGCACCAAAATCTAAGCAATTATCTTTACATTTTCCCAAACTCTCCGTGGTCTGTTTTCCTCTAACTCTCATACAATTTCAGTGTGGTATTTTCAGCTTAAATATGGTTTATCATTTCATTTTCAGATCTCACCTCACCACAATAAGTGACTTTCCTTGGGCATGAAACGTAGCACTCTACGAGGCTTGGTCTTTCCCAGTTTTGACATTTTGACAAAAATACCAAGCACTAGCCTGTCTTTCCTCCTTACCCCAATCCCCACTCCATTCAATGTCCGACCACCCAGCAGACAACTCTTCAAAGACTAGCTTTCGGGAGCCCCAGTCGGCATTTATTTTCTCGCGGGGGCGTTTTGTGAGACTCAGTTTTCCCACTTGATCGCTATTTTTGGACGCGGGAGGCGGAGTTGTTAGAAAAGATAACAAATCTCGCCCCTTCCGTGCAGCAGCGGGGGCGAGTCCCCCGCCCTGGCCCCGCCCTCGGCTTCTAACCACGCCTACAGCCACGCCCCTATCCCCCGCCCCGCGCCGCAGGCCGGAAGGGGCGTGGCCGTTGTCAGGCGGGGTGAAAGGGGGCGGTGCTCCTCGGCTCCTGCCGCTCTCCGGCCACTCGCGCTCCCGCCGCGCCCGCCGGCTTCATGTGAAGCGCGGGCCGTGCGCCCCGTCCCTCCCCTCCGCCCCTCCCTCCCTCCCTGTCCCCTCCTCCTCCCCGGCGCCCGCTCCCGCGCCCCGGGGCCCCCAGCTGGGCCGGGCGCTGACTAGGGCTGGGGTCGCGCCGCGGCGGCCGCCGTTCTCGCGCAGGTCGGGCCCGGCCGCGGAGCGCGCGGTGCGGCCATGGAGCGGCCCGGGGCGGCGTCGGCGGAGGCGGAGGAGGAGCTGGAGTGGCGAGTGGCGAGTCGCCGGAGGAAGGCCTGGGCCAAGTGCCGCAGCTCCTGGCAGGAGTCGGAGACCGAGGACCTGTCCACCGAGGCCACGACGCAGGACGAGGACGACGACGACGAGGAGGACCTGCCGGGCGCCAAGCTGCCGGCGGCCGCGGGCAGAGGTGGGTGCGGCCGCTTCGGGCAGGCGCCGCCGTCCTCGCGGGTGACGGGCCGGGGCCGCGGGCGCCCCCGACCTCCGGCTGCTGGCTGTCGCTGCCGTGGCCCCGCCGTGGCGCCCTCCTCCAGGGTCCGTAACCGCTGTCCCCTGCTCTGCCCGCAGGAAACGTGCCCAACGAGAAGATCGCGATATGGCTCAAGGACTGCCGGTGAGTCCCGGGGAGATCGCGCCTCGGGCACCCCAGGGTGCCCTGCTCCCTCGCGGCGCGGCCGTGGGCTCGGAACCGGAAAGTGAGCGAGCTTCGGATAGCTTCCTCCTTTAGGCGATTAGAAGTGGAAGTACCGTGGCCGCTGATGATCTGGTGATCGCGTTGACTTTACACTTGTTAGAACTGCAGCTCTCCGAGTATGGTGTTGGCATTCGATGCTGGGTTGGCCCTGTCTGTATGTTAAAAGAATTCTCACAGTTGGATATTTTATTTTATTTTTGTTCTGGCATCTGTACCTCTGGCACCGAATCCTTTTCCTTTCAAATATGGTTCAGACGAGTTTAATTTACACTTACTGGGCTTTAATGTTTGTTATTTGTGTGTCCTTCATTCTGTTTGGGGAGCTGTTGAAGCTAGCTAACTTGGTACGTGTAGTTTACTTCTTGCATACGGATTTGTTCGATGACACTGGAATTCACAGAGGGAAATAGAGCTTTGAAGGCAGTCAGACTGCGTAAATCTGTTTAACTGCGTGCTTTGGCAACTGTTACAGAAGTGTTTGATAAAGTACAGAGGCGATGAATCATATTGCAAGTAAATCTGACTATTGTAAAATCTGCTGTTTCATTTTTATTTGTTTCCAATTTAATTGCTGGTTATAAAACTTCATATGAAGTATGGTTCGTCTGAGCATATTTTCTTTCTCATTTAGGTTTATCTTAATGTTTTGTTCAAGTAATAGAACTAAGGAAGATTATTTGTTTTTACAAAGTGATTCTTACATATGCCAATTTATTTTCACCGAAAGACAAAAACAGTGCAATATTTGCCATTAGTATATTAATGTCCCATTTTGATAAATTGGAGGCGTACAGAACGTCTTCACTACAAAACTCTGTAAATTTTATTGGGGGTGTCAGACCCTCCTGAGATGTTATAAAATATGTGAACCTTCTCTATAAAGATGCAGAGAAGCACGGAACCCTGCTTGAGGTCCCCCCACTCTAGCTCAAAAAGCCCTTGATTTCCGAATTAGAAGATTGTGGCCATAGATGTTAGCTGGCTCCACTCAGAGAATGGTTTAAGAAATAATGTGTGCCACTGGTTCGTATAATTGTTAAATACCAGGATAGCGTAAAATTTAAAAGGTTCAAATTATAAATAAGCACTGTGAGGACATTTTAGGAACGACATTGTGAAACCAGTGTATGATAGATTTCCTTTTAGAAAAAGATCTGAAGAAAATGTTTTGTTTACTTTTACTCAGGTCTTTTAAAACTTTCAGTCTCAAACTTGATCCTAAATAGTGTATTGTCATACTCTTGATATCTTAAAATAGGTTTAGCATTCAGAATAAGCTTGAAGCATTTTATTGTTTAAATCCAAGTGTGTATTGAACATATTTTTTTTTTAAATAGAGAAAAAAAACACATTTTGTGGTTCATAGGTATTAAGATTGTGGAAGAGATCAGGTGGAGAGTAACTACATTTTTTCAGAAGTGGAATAGGAAATACTGGCATTCACCAGGACATAATTGTCCCTGAAAATTGTTAAACTTGATTTATGTGGGTAGATTCTCCATATCTCATAGGCTTCTTTGTTATTCCTACAGTTGCTCTTATGCTATACAAAAGTGGTTTTCATTTTTTATGGAAATACTAGAACAAGTGGTCTTTTAGTGTTGGCTATATTATTGTAGATTTGACTGCTAGGATGTGGCATTCTGTTCTTTTTTTTTTTTTTTTAATAGCACTGTAGGGTCCTTCCTAGAGTGGGACTTCTGTGTATTTTGTACATAATGTGCAAATGACCTGAAGACAGCTTTTTTCTCCTTTGATAAATTCTCAGATATTCTTTATTTTCTCACTGCTGTCCATATCCTGAATAGAGGTGCTATGTTTCTTCCCTTAAAGGGAGTCTTTATTTTCATAACCATTTCTTTTTTGGCTAAGTAGAAATAAATTGCGTGAATTAGTATCTGTGGGGGGAGGATTTTGATAAAATTGGGAGGAGAGTAACTATAAAAGTGAAGACTTGTTTTTGAGGGAGGATACCAGTTATATTTTGCTTATGTGCCATTTTCTGAAAGTACACAAACTGGAAGAGTGATACAGTGTTTTGGCCTAAGAAAGGAACCATTAGGGAAAAAGAAAGACTTTTTAAAGGCATAGAGTTTTGTTAAAATATATGCAAACACTTAATTTACAGTTTTATTAATATCTGTATAGAAATTGTGATTCATATGCATTTCAAAAACACTAATTTTTGGAAAACTGCTTTCAGAGTTTCAACTTTTTCAACTAAGTTACAGTAAGAAGTGGTTGCTTGAGACAAGCAGCCATTTCTTACTATAACTTAGTTTTGAGAAAAGAAATTTCGTAGTCACTTGTGTTTGAATGACAATTTAAGGCTGGTTCTTAGTGTTAATTCTCAAGCTAACTTCTAAGCAATTTTCAGAGTCAAGTGAAGAAAATATGTTTTCTAATTTGAAAGCAGAATGTGAATTTGAAGCTTTAGAGCAAATAATTTTTAGGGTTCAGGAGGCACTTGGATGGTGCCCAGAAGTGGGAGTGGTGAGGATTAATAGCCTCATTTCTTGTAAGAGTAAGTTACTTGCTACTGAAGCTTTGTATTCTTCTCTTCCTGTTTTCTGTCATTATGGAGAGGATTGCAAGGCATAGATATTTTCATATTGCCTATTGTCATTCTTTGTTGTTGTTGTTTGTTTTTGCAAAGAAAATACCAATTCGTATCATTTGTAATTGGCATTTTTGCACTTAATCGTTGGTAGATCAGATATGTGATGAAGTCATTCCCGGTGAAGTGAGTTGACAGTAGGTGTTTGCATAATTAGTGGGATATTATTTATGTAATCCACTCACATTCCTTGTAGTTTTGGGAGGAGAGTAAATTGATCGGATGATGCTTGCTTAATTGTAGCTCTTAAGGCTGTTGGTGACAGTTCTCCAGATGACTTTCACACGACTGAGGCTTCTGTATTCTGTGGTTTCAGGACACCTTTGGGAGCCTCACTGGATGAGCAGAGCGGCAGTACACTGAAGGGTAAGAGACAGTTGGCTTTCCAGATCTTTTTTATGAGGGCCCTCTTTCTTTTGTCCTCTGGGTGAAAGTATGTATATGAATTTTAAAGGTGATGTTCATTTTTATAAACTATGCTGTTCTGAGCTACATGCCCAAAGGGAGAGAAACCTAACCGTAAACCATAAAACTGGTGAATTTAAGCAAATTACCAAACCTTGTCATAATGTAAATCTTACCTTTTTATTGCCCAGTTAGATATTATAAAGACTAATTAAATATGGATATATGAGAGGTTTAAGGAAAGTAAGTATTGAGTGAACTAGGTCAACTTTAATACAGCATTTCTTTGCTTACATTAACTGAAATTGCCACACCTGAAATTTTACCACCTATGTAAGATAGAATTCTCAAGTTCAAAGTACAACAAGAATGTGCAGACGGTGGCAAGGCACATAAAAAGCATTTATAGCATCAGGAAAGTCTAGCTTGAGTGCCTGGTTTAATGTGAAAGGGGAGAGAAATGATTGTTCCAGGTTCTGGTTTTCCATGAAACTCTTGGATAAGATGTGTTACCTAATCAAACATCTTCAGAGGCATAGAAGTATAAAAGAGCCTGTAGACCTGGCTTCTGAGTATTTTACCTGGCCACAAACATGGTTTCTTAATGATATAGTAAAAGCTTATGGTTGCTTCTTGAAATTATATAATCATGATGATTTTGCAGTACATTTAGGTGCAAAATATATTTTCCTGTATCTTATAAAATGTTTTGCTTGTTCAATTTGTTTGAAGTAGAACAATGATTTTGTATGGAGGTGAGGAAGAACATAACACCAGGGTGAATTTTCTGAATTTTCATGTTTCTTTCAGGTGTGCTTGTGAGAAATGGAGGAAGTTTTGAGGATGATTTGTCACTGGGAGCTGAAGGTATGTTTGTTGGGAAGAACTATGTTTTCATGTAATATTATGTTCTTTTTTAAAAAAATGGAAAAATCGCAGACTTTTAGACTTGTGATCCTGAGAGCTAAATGTAAAGATTTTGAAAATGGCCCACATTTCACAGTACTTTCCTTTTATAGTATATGTTAATAATGTAGTTCTAGCCTGTAGGATACCGTAGGGGTGGTTCTGAAACAGTGCTGTGAAATGTCTTTATCTGTGACTTCGCTGGACTTGAATGCTGGGAAGAACTGTTTGTGGCAGACTGTGGTGATCTGACGGAGGGGAGAGCTCTCCAGAAGAAGGAAGGAAGCTTAAATATTTATATAGAAGAAAACTAAAGTGAAGCTTATTTTTAGTGTGGACTTCTGTCGTATTTGCAACTGCGGCTTGTCTGTCTCTTTGCATTTAAGTGTCTTTCCTAGTTTTTTGAAGGTTAAAGGACAAAGACAAAATAATAGTAGAATGTAGAAATTATGCTGGTGACTATTCCATACTACATTAACATTTTAAAAGTGTATGCTGTTTTTAAAGTGTCTTGGATTATATAATGTTTTCATGTGGGATCATAATAAAACTTCCCACTACGTAAAATTAAGAATTTTTTTTTTTATTATTTCACTGGTATTATTTTATAGTTCATTTGTGTTTTCTTTCAAGTCGAATTGGTTATTGGTGGTTGTTTGGTTTGGTTATTAATATGTGTTTTCTTTCAAAAATTAACAATTTGTTAAATGTTTAAACACCTAATTTAGTATCCTTGATTTTTTTTCTGTTTTCAGTCCATCTGCAAGATAAAATTAGTTATTTAGTACCTTAATCAAACAGTCTAGAATACGTGAATTCTTGTCAGTGTATTTTCAAGGAATATACTGTATTAAGAGCAGCTGCTTCCTGCCTCCCAGTCAGTACACTGGCACACACTGTCAGCCCCTCACTAAAATGCATTTTAGCATTACTTTAAATGGCACTTTTGAGATCTGCCTTGGTGCTTCATAATATTGAATGATTTTATTGAAAACCAGAAACTATGAAGGAGTCCCTAAGAGACTGAAGCAATTATGTTGTTTTATTGAAAATTATTTCAAGACTTTTTTCATTACCCGAGTAAATATTTAATGAATGCTGTGTGTTAAGCACCATAGATGGATGTACAAACAAACAAAACAATGCCATGATTTTGTGGGTCAGAAATAAAAAGACTAAGTGTGTTAAGATAGATATGTCTGTAATTAATCTTATTCTTTATATTTGCTTATAAAGCTTATAAGTAGTGAATTGAGCTCTCAACACTGATATTTAGTTGTTTCAACCTTGTTAATCTAGGATAAAGTCGAAAGGCAATTTTTAAAGGAAAATATATGTTGAAATGAGTAGAAGTTTTCAAGTCATTCGTATGAAAAATTGGTTGTAATTGTAAATAAAAACATTAGAAGTAGGTGAATACTATTGCTACATTAAATAATGCTTTTTTTGCTCTTAGGATATTCCTCATAAACAGTTTTTAAATTTAAGTGTAATATGTATACCACATATATACTGACTTTCTTGATACTTTCTTCTAACCTGCTTAATTTTATTAGTTAACCATAGTTCTTTTTACATACTCCAGTGGAAGCAGTAGTTTTATGTTGCCAAAAAATTAAAATAGCCTCTAAAAGCTGCTGGTACCCTTCTTAATTATCTATATTAATGATACAGCAATACTTTGACATACTAGGCATTTAGCTATACTATTATGGGTAACATGGTTTCTTGATAATTATGTCATCATAGTTATAGTCCTTCTAATAACTATGCTCTGCATTTATTTTATTTTTACCTGTAGCTAACCATCTCCATGAAAATAATGCTCAAATTGAAAACTGGTATGTAACTCTTTTGTTCTCTTTCTTTTTAAAACTTAAGAACCCTAAGTGAAAATAAAGTTTTATATTATTGTTTTTATGGCAGTAATATCTTGGCCAAAGAGAGAAGACTCCAGTTTCATCAGAAAGGGAGAAGTATGAATTCCACTGGCTCTGGGAAAAGTAGTGGGACAGTCTCAAGGTAACTTGCTCTAAAGTTAAGGTGGGGTAACATGTTACACTGACATGTTTATCATGTTTTTAATCTTAGATTTGACTTTAATAATATGCAATCAAAATGATCTAAAGTGTTTTCTAGATAAACATGACTGACAGGAGCTTCTTTAAAAAAAAAAAAACAGAGCCGGGCGTGGTGGCGCACGCCTTTAATCCCAGCACTAGGTGGAGCGTTGTGAGTTCGAGGCTGCTTGGGCTACATCGCGAGCGCAAGGCTGGCCTGAGCTACACAGTGCGACCCTGCCTCAAAAAACCAGGACTGGGAGTTTGGCTCAGTGGCTTAAGCGCCTGCCCTACCAGGGTGAGGCTGTGAGTTCAATCCCTGGTGCCAAATCAACAAGTATGTTTATAATGCTGCTAGAATCCATGAATGAACATTTGGAGTCCTATCAACAACCAGAGAGAGGAACTTAACGATAGAGTAACTTCTACTAGTAGAGAACTAAAATCCCCTGTTCTACTAGGAATTCAGGTTACCTGTGACATAAAAATTAGAATAAACTTTTCTAATTTAAAGCTTGATATTTAAGAATAATTTTTAGCTTATTAAACAAAACATCTTTAAGGTACACATTAAGACAAAGCCAGCACATAGGCCTGTGGGACTAGTTTAAGCTGTTATCCAATTATTGTGATGTAGTCTGAGCCTTTATCTGAAACAGACTGAAGTGTCCTGTTCAGATTCCATCTCACTTTCCTACTCACTGACCCTTAGAAAACCTGGGTTATCATTGGTGTGATAGGGGAATGGATAAGACACGTTTAATTCCTAAAAGAATCAGGGAAGAAGTTACCTTTACTTTTCCTTACCTTACTCTTCCTCCTTCCTAAACGGGAGTGGTGAGAGAGGAGTTCAGAGTTGGCTCCTCCCGTCCTTTCTGACATCAAGTTAACTTTATTGCTGTCCTAAGACAAAGATAGCAAGAAAGCTCAAATTTTTCAGTGTGTTCTTCTGTACCAAAGTTAACAATTTCTTAATGTACTTTTCCTTTTCGTTTCTTTAATCTGCTTTTCCCTTGTTCTGCTTTATCTGTCCTTCAATTATTTTAGTTGATTTATTGGGAAACTCTTAAAATGAGAAAAAAAAAAATAAAGTGAGGAACTCCTTAGAATGTGTTCTTAGTGGTCAGCTCTTTTTTTTCAACAACCTCCAAGAATGGACTAATGGGTATATATTCCACTAGTCCATGATATAAACGATGTTGAAATAAATAATAGTTTAAAGAACAAAAGCTGAGATGATTTTATCATAGGAAAGCAGGAATATGTTTACTTTATAATGTAGTTTCAACAATAAATTTACTTTATGTATCTTACTGCATCTTTCATTTTCTTTTGGTAGTGTTTCAGAATTGTTGGAACTTTATGAGGAAGATCCTGAAGAAATTCTTTATAATCTTGGGTTTGGACGAGACGAGCCTGATATCGCTTCTAAAATTCCTTCCAGATTTTTTAATTCATCATCATTTGCCAGAGGAATAGATATTAAAGTATTTTTGAGTGCTCAAATGCAACGAATGGAAGTAGAGAACCCAAATTATGCTTTAACAAGTAAGGTTTTTAATTGTGAGCATATTATTTTTAAGATGATATTATCTGTAGTAAGATGGTGTCAGTTTTAAAGCCTTACTGATTTCAGGACTAGCACTGGAAAGTTAATGATGTTAACGCAATAGCTATGTTACTTACTCTGAATTTTTATTCTATTTGAAGAGGTTAACATCTGTTTTCCTTCTCCCCGATTATTGACCCTAAGGATTGTCATTAACTTAGTTGTGAAGCTTTGTACTTATCTCCACATTGCATTTATTCAAGAAAGAAAGAAGTAGGAGTAGAACCTTGATAATATTACATAAAGTCAGTTCATTTTGGGTGTTTTACTGTAAATCCAAAATAGTATGGTCAATTTTACCATTTTTATTGATATCTTTGCTTATTTTTTTCTCTGTTGACTCATGGTTTAAAAAAATGGGATTCTTTCGTCATTCATGGATCCTTTTTAAGAGTTTTTATAAATCCCTTCAGTATGTAAAGTACTTTTGTACATTTTTCTGTTTTGGGGGAGGGGTTGGTTTTTTTTTTGAGACAGGGTCTCACTATATAGTCCAGGCTGACCTTGATCTCACTATGTAGCAAGGGGTGGCCTAGAACTGGTGGCGATCTTCCTGCTTTAGCCTCCCCAGTGCTGGGATTACAGGCATGTGCCACCATGCCTGGCTTGTACATATTTTTAATAAAGCATTCAGAAGAGTCTTAGTAGAGTTCAAGACCTAAGCACAAATCACAGCTGTCCTTCAATAGCTAGTTCTGTTTTATTCAGTATCGTCGTCATGCTTTGTGCTTTGCTTTTGTTGTTTGTTTGCTTGGTAAATTTTAGGTTTACAGTAAAAATCTTCCTCTTCCCTACCTACTGAATGCATGCAACATTTAAGTGTTAGATAAGTAAGAAATATGATTTTGTAATCTTTGTGATTGTAGTAGATTTCTAAACAGTATAGGTTTAATACATGTGTATTTATAAACGTAAATATATATACATGTAGAATTAATACTTCTTTTCTTTGTGTAGGCCGTTTTCGTCAAATTGAAGTACTTACTACTGTGGCCAATGCATTTTCTTCTTTATACTCCCAAGTCTCAGGGACTCCCCTTCAGAGAATTGGCAGTATGGCCTCAGTGGCCTCTACCAAGGAGACAGACACGCCTCCACCCTTAACCCGAAGTAACACTGCAAATCGTTTAATAAAAACACTATCGAAACTAAACTTATGTGTTGATAAAGCGGAGAAAGGAGAGGGTAGTAGTCCTTCCCCTGGGGCTGAAAAAGGAAAGATTTTCAATGTTGCACTAATGGAAGAAAGTGGCAATAAAAATGATCAGAAGTCTCAAAAGGTAAAGAAGAAGGACTCGTCTTCTGTGTTGGCTACAGTTAAAGAAGAAGTCTCGGGTAGTTCAGTACCTGCTAAGGAGGGTGCTGACCCTGGCAGGCTTTCTGATGAAGCAAACCGTAATTTTACCCAAGAAACGGACAGTGAGCAAAGTAACAAAACTCAAAATCATGAGAGTAAACTGCATGAGGAATCTGGCATTGTAGAACCTGATTTAGGTAGTGATTTCAACGTGTCCAGCCACAGTGAGCTGGAAGACAGCAGTGATCTGAAACATATCCATGCTTCCACACCTGAAAAAGAACCTTGTGCACCGTTGACCATCCCCTCCATTAAGAATATAATGACCCAACAGAAGGACTCCTTTGAAATGGAAGAGGTAGGTAAAAATTTACTGAGACTGGTAATAGTGAGCTAAGGGAAAACGTGCCAAAAGCATGTATGAAATGAGAGATAGCTAATAGGCTTGCACTAGAAAAGCGCATCCTTGTGTTGACATCCTGGGTTTATGTTTCACAAGCCAAGAGTGCGCACGCAGCTTTGTGCTCTTTCAAGGCAGTGGGACAGCTCATCGGCCCCTCCAGCTTCTGTACCACCCACCACCTGATACCTGACCTGTAACCCATTTTCTCTCTCAAGTGTTAGAGTGTGATGCCAAGAAAACGCTGAGAGAGCACATTCAAATTCAAATCAGTATTGCATAATAGTTAAAAACATAGGCTTTGAAATCAAAGAGGTTTGTGTTCAGTCTGCCACTGAATTGCTGTGTCTCTAGGGAGCTTTTCTTAAGGCATCTCAGTGGTGAGAACAAGGATGAAGAAGGCTTGGGGATAGATGTAGGTGAAGGTACTGGATACCCGGTAGGGGGGTGGGGAACCTAGGTATTAGGGGTTGAGGGGCCACTAAGTAGGGTTTCTGCAAGTAGGAAAATCATTTGTTGGCTTTTTATTTTTACTCACTGATATTTCTGGCAGTTAACATAAATTTCAAATTGCATAAAATAAAGATACTCATCTTGATGAGGTTTAAGTAAAACTCCTTTTTGTTGCGTTTTGTTTGTTGTTTCTGTGCTAGGGCTGGAATCCAGGGCCTGGCATGTGCTAAGCAAGCATTCTAATGCTGACTCCAGTGCTTTTTTTTTATTGCTGGAGATAGTGCTTCACTAAGTTCCCCAGGCTGGTCTTAAATTTGCAGTCTTCCTCTTGCCTCAGCATCCTGAGTGGCGGGGGTTACAGGTGTGCTCCAGCCCCCAACCTGGTTTAAAAGTCCTTTCGGACTGTAGGAACCGACTCGTTAGGAGCTGTGTAGTCCAGGGCAGGAAGCTGAAGCTGGTCAGACATGACATGTGGAAGGCGTTGTACGCACTTGGCCCTTGAAGTGTTCGTTTCTCAGCACAGGAGGCAGGCCATGGTGGCCTCATTTTCACGTGAGGAAACTGAGGCATGTGTGTGTTAATGAAGAATTGTGCCTGTGAATTATATAGTAATGTGCAGTTTTCCTTTTTGAAAATTTATGACACAGAAATTCCCTGCAGTAATAACAGTAGTTTTAGTCATATGCCCATGTTAGAAAAGTGGAAAGTGGAATAATCGATTATGCCCATAAATACCTTCTTAGATGATTGTGTCTCATGTTAGTGAAGTTTTTTCACTTACGTAAACTCAGCTGCCAATAGTCACCTTTTTTGATGGGGCAGAGCTTTGAATCTATTTTTTGATACTTTAATTGTAGCTAAAAAAGAAGCTGGTGAAGCTCTGTGAAATATTTTACATTTTCTTGTAAGCTTTTTCATTCATTTTTTCAAATATTTTATATTTGTTTCTTTAATTTGTAATGTAATTTCTCATTAGAGTAAGATGACTGATGAGTGCATTGTAACCTCTCTTTTTTTGTTTCCTGATTCCTATTTGACTGTTTTAATCTAAACTTGTCCTAGTACTCGTAATTAAAGTGTAAGCTCTTGCCTTACCTTAGGGCCCCTCTCCTATGATAATTACATATGGCAAGCTGTTTCCCCACTGTAAAAGAAAAGTATAAGAATCTATACATACTATGTTTGTTGTGTGTCTGATGTTGGTAACAGACTGGACAGTATTCTTATGTATTTTCAAATAAGTCAAAACAGTTATTTTTCTAGAATTTTGGCCTTTAAGCTATAGTGTGTGTTTATTTTTTTAAATATTTAAGATTGCATGCATAAAAGACTAAACATTTATGATGTGCAAGATGCACTTTGGTGGCAGGTTAACTTTATTGGTGATAGACTGAATAGTTTTGCTCCCTCTACTGGCAAAACCAGTTAATGAAAAAGTGATGTGGACATGTTTTATTTATTTATTTTTTTCAGTACTGAGGATCAAACTCACAACCTCGTGCCTGCCAGGCAGGGGCTTATGCCACTGAGCTAAACACCCGGCCCGATGTTTTAAAATAAAACTTTGCTTGCTTTGGTGATTGAAAAATAAGGGAAGCTTTTTGTTTAAAAAAAAGAATATTTGATCAACCATAGCTACATTTTTAATAGGGGGAGTTTTAAGGATGATGAATTCTTGTTTTTCTGATATATTTAAAATACAGATTAGAGAAAAAAAACTCCTAGAATTCTGTTTTTATCCCTTTGGGAACTTTAAAAAAGCTTGTAGAACAATGGATAAAGAGGGGAAATAATGTGTTATTTTAATTTCCTCTTAAGCATGATTTGAATCATATTGACAGATGAGAACGATCTTATTGAAGCAGATTTTTTAGTCCTATTCAAAGGCGCTTTTTTTCTTTTGAGTCCCTTTTAGTTGAGGTTTGATTCCTGTTGTGAATTTTCTTCCTGTACAAACAGCAAGTAAATATAAGTTAGAGCCTTCTTTCTCTCAGTGAGCCAGTTTTCAAACTGCTGAGCTGAACGCTGGCTGCCTGGGATGCCAGGAGGGAGCAAGTGCTGAGGCGGCGCGGTTCTGTCCCGGCAGCCGCCTGCTGTGCCCAGACAGGAGGTAAGGCCTGGCAGGCTCCAGCCCTGGAGAGGGAGACGCTTGCCTGTGCAGAGGCCCACGTAGGTGACAGAACCCATCCAGGCCTGGGAGAATTGAAATGGCTGTTTCTTATGTTAAAAGACGAAAAGCAAGTCCAGACTACTGTGTTTTCAATTAAAAGTCAACTTACCTTATACAGAGAAGTTTAGAATCTTTCAGTGTATCTAGAGATTTCAGAACCTTAGTCTTGGGTTTTCTAGTTTTTGTTTTTGTTTTTTAGAGTTTTCTGATTCTCAGTGACTTGAATGGATAACTCTTGTATTTTCCCTGGTTAATTGTTATGACTACATCATGGTAACTCTCTAGAGCCGTAGAGTAGTAGTGATATGAATGATTAACGTTAACCAAAGTAGTCCTACCCAATAAGCAAGTGTTTATCTTTTAGATGTAAAAGAAAAACTTCTTACGCTTGATTGTTGGAGGAAGAACTTTTATCTGTGTATTTATGAAACAGAATGCTGTGTGGTCTTCTTATTCTGCAAATGAACTCGTATTTAAATATAATCATTATTGTATATATATGCAAACTTCTTAAAACACTGAAATTTTAGTAATTTTTTAATCTTGTCTTCATGCTGATTGCTAGTTTAGCTATTATACCTCACTACTAACTGCTAAGTCTTAGATTTTTTTGTCCCATTATATCTATTCTTTGTTAAGGTAATCCAAAATCAATCAGATATTTTACAGGTCATTAAGTTGTTCCTTTGGCCTTCCAAATTTAACAGTGTTTTTGAAGGCAAGAATGTATTCTTACACATGATATTTGTATAGATATCTGTTGCTTCAAAGCCCAAATAAGCACTGCATTTTGCTGTTTGTTATTTATCTACAGTACCTTAACTTTTTTTTTTTTGAAGTATTTATCTGGTAGTAAAAATGAACAATGTGTGTGAATACAATTGTGTGTATGTGTAAAATTTGGGAGTTTTCATTGGAATTAAACTTTATAAGTAATGATAGAATCATAGATTAGCACAGGGATCTTTGAGTTTATTTTCCAGCTTTTTTTCTTTACAAGTAAGAGATCTCCCCACTCCTTAGCATTTATTGTGACTCAACAGTGGTGGTGACTCTCCTAAGGTCCTGGGAGGTAGGAGTTTTCATCTTTATTGTACAATAGGGAAAAGTGAGATGTTTATCACAGATAATTATCACAAGCCATTTATCCACTTAATGGCATGAATAAGATTTGAATTCCAGTCTTTCTGTAGACCACCTACTTTTAATTACGCCATGCAGCTAACTTACAGGCTGATTGGTTGGTGTGTTGGACATGGGACTCAAGTTACCAGGTATGCAGCCCCAAACAACTGCTTTTGAAAATAATGCTTTCTTTTAAGGTTTTTAGGGATTGAAAATTGAACAGAATTATAATCTTTAAAACTCTAATTTTTTTTTTGAAAACTATATATATATATATATATATATATAACGTGTAGTGGAACGGTTGAGTTAGAACAACGGTACACTGCTGGTCTGTATAAACAATGCAGTAATATTGTACCTAGGAAGTGCACCTTAGTCAAGATAAACATGACAGCTGTTCAGAAACCAAAGTAGGTGCCTGTCATGTTAGCAAGGCATTGATTCAGAAAGCTGTGGTTTTTGCAGGAACCCAAATGTGTGGGTTATACTTGAGCTGTTTTTAACTTCTTTAACTTCCAAATATAGAGAACAAGGATTTTATCATTTTGGTTCAGTAGCGGTTTTTTCTTGTTTACTTTTTATTTTGTTTCAAGCCTACCTGAAGATACAATAGTATAATGAGCACCCATTGATTATCACTTGAGTCAGTTACATTCTGTCCACAGGAATTTGGTGAAAAGCCTTCTGTTGCATACCACCAGAGTCCTACTGCGCATGTGAACCACTGAACAGGGAAAGTCCCCTCTGTTCCAATGTGAGTTCTCAGTGTGTGTCACCGTTTTCAGAGGTGTACACATCTTGAAGTTGACTGTTTGCCTTTTCACATTGTGACCAAAATAAAATGTAAGTTAAGAAATTTGCCCACTGACTAGCTTGTCTGTTTCTGACTGCAACAATTGCATACTCCAAGTGAGAATAATAATCTGCCATTATAAGCTCTATTAGTAAAATTCGACTTTGAGATTTTTTAGTGACTTTCTTGCACTTGTATGTAATTAAAGGTGAAAGAACAGATTTTATTTTGGCCTAGAGTAACATTTTTATGGTTTGTTTATTTGTTTATTTACTTTTGCAGTAATGAGGATTTAGTCAAAGTCTCATACTAGGCTACATCCCCAGCCCTTTTTTATTTTTTTATGGTGAGACAAGGTCTTGCTAAGTTGCCCGGGATGGCCTTGAACTTGGTGATCCTCCTGCTTTAGCCCCCTGGGACTATAGGTTTTAACCACCTTGCCCAGCAAGAGTAACATCTTGAACAATAATACACTGAGAAAACCTGTTCTTTAAAGTCATGTTACTTTGTGATTAATTTTATAAGTCCAAAGAAATAGAATTATGTGATAATCATGCATTTAAAAGCAAGAGATTATAATTTGGGATGTGTGAAGAGATTATAATTTGGGAAGTGTGAAGGTATCCAAGCAGAGATACCTAGAACATAAAAAAGTCATTTGATTTCTCTCACATGATTTTAATGTGCTTGATATTTATTTTATAGAAAACTCTTTGAAGTAGGCTGAGTTTGAACAGTAGCTAATAATAGGCCTTTTGTTGAATATAAAAAGAAACGCATTTTGTTCCCTCACACACAAAACAATGGTTTTCCTGTTGAACTTGTTTCTACTGCTTTGAGTACTATATTATTATTTTTAAATAATAACAAAGGATCATAGGACTTACACATCTGTTATACAGGTAATGACTTTAAATGACCACTGTGCTTTCAGTTTTAAAAAGATTGATAATCAGAAGAGATTTTAGGTCGGGTAATAATACCTTTAAACTTTGGGCTCTTTCATGCTGGCTTTTCTCTTTGTCCTGTGGAATGTTTCTTCTTGAATAGACTTAAAGCTCTAAACTTAACCAGAATTCCACTTCAGATCTTGCTCACCTTACTCAGATATTATTTACTATTTTAGTACTAATTGTTACAGGGCAGAGTGATGGACATTAGTGTGCTTTCTTCTCCCCCAATTTTTAATCTTTGTTCAGAGTTAGTTTTGTAAGAAAAGGTAAAATATTTGCAGAGTGAGGCTAGCAGTTAGGGATGTGAAAATTTCTAAGTATTGTAGTTGTGCAAATAGAAATAGATGCACAAAAAGACAACTTCTGTGAGTCTGCTACCTTCTCAAATAGTGTTTTTAGGGAGGATTTTCCAGATCTTTCAGCAATTTAGTTCTGTACTAAAACCTGCCTTTGTACTTCATACTTCCAGAATATGTCTTAAAAGAATATTTATACCAGGACAAAACAGTCTTACACGTGAATGATATTTGATACCTGAAAATTTGTGTGATTTTAGAAAATGTTGTGATGGGAGCTTGCTGTTCCATTTTCAAATATACAAAACTTGTGAATCGCCTCTCGTGTGTGTGTCAGTCACAGCGGCTGCACTGAGAATTCACATTCCTCCCGGGATAGAGAACTGGCTTTTTTTTTTTTTTTTTTTTAAATCTAATAGCAGCTTTTTAGAAGTGAAGGAGTTCATGCATGCAGTGTTTTTTCCTTTGCTAGCTACTAAATTGAGTGTTACTGTTAACTAGAAACTAGATCTGAAAATTAAGTGATAAGGTATTCTAAGTATTTTGAGGTAAAATGTCTCTTAAATTTTATACAGTGCTTTGGTGCATTTTAGTCAGGCTGATTTGTTTAATAAAAGGTTATAAAGAGATTGTTCTTCTTGGCCATTTACTGTTTAGTTTTTTGTTTGTTTAACTGTATTAGGTCTAACTACTTAAAATTCTTCTTTAGGTTCAGAGCACAGAGGGAGAAGCTCCTCATGTTCCAGCCACTTACCAGCTAGGTCTCACCAAGTCCAAAAGAGGTAAGTCAACTAATACCCATTGGTTCCAAAGCACATTTACCCAGCTGATGTCAGTGCATTTGGAAAACAAGCTCAATGTGTGCAGCAGCTGTAATTGTAGAAGGTTTAGGGTCACAGATAGGGATGCTTCTTCATTATTTGCTTATCTGATTTTTTGTATTTTCTTGAAGACTTTTGTGCTCATATGCTAATATTATTTTGCTTATTCTGTGATGACCTTTTTACACAATCATATGTGCTCCAAGTATTTTTCAGTTCTGCATCAGAGCTGGGTGGGAATTGATCCAAGGAGAATCAGAGTAGGGCTACTTTTTACATTGTTACGATTGAAAAATATACTTGTGTTGTCCATCAGTGTGTTTTCATCTTTCAAATGTAACTCATAAGTATGCTACATGGAATATATCTCTGGCAAAAAGCACCAGTTTCTCAACAATAGTTAAACCTAGTTCAGTTAAATTCGAACTATGAGTCAAAGGTGAGTGATTGTAGATACTGTGTTTCTTTTGAATTATTAATTATTCACCAAAGAACCTTTGAATCCATTTGTTTCATTTATAACTTGCAACCAGAAGATGTCTGGTTTAAAGTTTACGAAGCTTTTGAGTTTTAGAGAAAAGGAGAGGAAGAAGTTAAAATGACCACTGACCGTAGGAGTACTGTTTATTTTTAAAACTTTGCACATGCTGAACCACCCTGCTTTTTTTTTTAAACAAAGATTTATATGTATGTTCCTAGAATAGGAAATTACATGTTTGTTCCCTCCTGATCTCTGAAATTGCTTCATAAGGGACATTTGGATGTGATTTTTTTTTCTTTTATTGCAATAGACACTAAGGAAGAGTATTACTCTCAGTAGGTTACTATAAACTGACACAAAATGAACTTTTCTACTTAATTTTTTTCCACTTGTAAATTCATAAATGTGTGTGTTTCTGAGCTCTAAGGCAGGTTCATGAAAATGAAGGAATTTTTTCTGTGGATGTTAGACAAGGAGCACTTTGGAAAAAACAGCTTCCATGTGTCAAAGGAGGACTAAAAACAGTACAATTAATTTGTATCACTGTCGCGAGGAAGATGGAATGTGATTTGTATTTATGTCTGGGCTTTTTTCCTATCACTTCTAGGGCTCTAATTTCTGGTGGCATAAGCAAAAATGTCAACATTTTTTTGTGAATCAGACTTTTAAAATTAACTATAAAAGTTTTTAAACTATTTATACATGACAAGGACAGAAAGTAGCAATAGTAATTTAATTTTTTTGAAAGGTAGCCTATCAGTTCTGAATGTGATGTGTAAGTTAACTTAGATTATGCATAATTGCAGAGTTACAATCATTGGTAATTATTCATTTCACAAATTTAGTAAAAGTGGATATAGTACATAGTACGTTAGGAGAAGGACTTTGGAAGTTAAAATTACTTAATCTCTAATCCAGTCTGGGATTTAGTGAGAGGATTGGTGAATCAACTCAGCATCACAGGATAATATTTGGTAGGTACAGTGAGAGTAACCCCAAATTTTTCTTCTCACAGAAGACACACAAATTTTCTTTAGCAGAAAATATGCAGGTTTCTGTTTTGTTTCTTTGTGATACTGAATAAGTTTCTAGATTTGAAGACTTTTTCCCCCTTACTTTAATGTCTCATCTAATGTCCTAGTTTTAAATTAGAAATAAAATCATACATCAGGACAGAGATTTAGTCCGCTTTAGTTCCCTCTTTTAATGGGGAACTTTTTTTTTTGTGAAACACAAATGCCTAAAGACCATAGTTGTTCTCTGTGGTATACAAAACAGTTTCACCTGTGTTCTGCTTTGCTCCTTAAGGAGCCGTGTTGAGATGGAAGAATCACTGTTACTCCATTTTGAAGAGAAGAAAAGTTACTGCTTTTACAGTAAAAACTTACACCCAGGCCTCTGTGTGTTATTTCTGATGCGCCCACCTGCTCTGAAGCCTAATCAGTCCGCATTAGAACCTAACCTTTGTGAGTGTAGACAGGGCGTGGCAGCCGTGAGGGGAGCAGGCCCAGACCTTCCTCTGCTGCGGATGAGACAGCACAGAGAACCCGGGCTGAGCTGGCCCCTCTGACTTCCCTGGGCCCCAGCAAGTGCCTTTGCCCAACCAGACAGGCACTTTCACTTGCAAATCATTTAAATGTTCACATTGTTGTCGCTTTTAGGAAACAGTTACCGTTGATTTACTGAGCAATCATTTTTTATTGTCAACTCCTTCTAACTTACTGGAATATGAAGAATAAATAAGGTTTCTGCTTTCAAAGCCTAACAATCTAGTTTAAAAAAGAGATAAATATGATTACTATGATAACTGCTGGTTATTATGGCAACTGCTGTGACTTAAAGTATTTATCATTTTTATTAATGCCTAATTAATACTGGTGTAACAGCTTATTGAATTTCAGTGTCATTATTCCAGTTTACCTAAATTTATCAAGAATATGGAGTGCTTTTTTATATTTCATTATGTAATTTTATTAATATTACAATATACAGAATTACTCTAAAATTTAAGGGGAAAAAATCACTCTAGTCCATGAAACCTGAGGCAGCTGTGAAATATTTTAAAACATCAAGAGAACTTGAATTGATTTTGGATTTTATTCAGCCAAATCATCTGGTTATTTTTCTGTTCAGACCTTAAGTGACCATGGATTTGGTAAATACTGCATTTAACCTGTTGCTGTCTAAGTTCTGTGGACCCCTGCTGTGTCATGCAGGGGCAGGCCTTTCAAGAAGTGGAGAAGCTGCTTTCTCCTCCTGTGGCAGTTGCAGTGCAGATGGAATGTGACCCTGCTTGCTGTGTTCAGTTGGCCATTTTACCTACTTCCATTGTTTTTAAGTTAACTAGTAATGGAGCTTTGCAGCAGAAAAATAAACAGAAGCATTTTATAAGACTAACAATGTTATATATTAGTTGAATCTGTTTGAAATTGTTGGGAAAGAATTGTTTCATAGCTTAAAAATATTTGCATCATTTGAAGCATCAGAAATGTTTAAGTATATCCCATTTTTTATTACTTGTTTTGAGACAAAGAGTCTATCTAAGTCCAAACAGGGTTAATACTTGCAGTCCTTCTGCCTCAGCTTCACAGAGGGCTAGGATTACAAACAAAGCATGAAGATAACATGTCTTTGTACATTCTACACTTAAAAATTTTAATTTTAATTCCTAAATATCTTTACATTTTTATGTAATGTAAATAGTTTACTTTAGGACTTCTATATTAGTAGAACCTTTTTTTTTTTAATTTCAGAAAGCTGTTCTCTTAAGGAAAGAGACATTAATTGTATTTTCCAAAATACGGTATAATTAGAGCTTAATTAGGGACTGAATGCTGAGTTTCTGGTAGAAAGTCTGATTCAGTTTTTGTTTGAACTTAAGTTAACTCCTGTGCTTTAAAGCCACAATTTTGCGTAAGTAGTGCATAATTTTCTAAGGAGTCGGTGCTGTGTGTCTTCCATCTGTTTGGAATCACGTCTGTAATCACCATGCTTTTTTACTGGCAGAGCATCTGTTACGTACTACAAGTCAGCATTCTGATAGCAGTGGTTTTGCTGAAGATTCTACAGACTGCCTTTCCTCCCTTAATCATCTTCAGGTAAAATTTTCTTTTGTAACAGGAGGTAGGATTGATTTACTCATTTGAAGGTGATCTGTTTTCAATAGCTATTTTGAGACTGAATCTGTCTTGATTTTTATTTTTCATTTTTTATTTATTGTTTTTAAATTTGTATTTATTTTTGACTTATTTTTCAAATAACAGTAAGAGTAAAACTTCTGGAATGTAGGTGTTGTATAATTTGACCATGAATTATACATTTTACTAATTCCTTATCTCACTGACTGATTTTTTGTTTTTTTGGAAAGACTGGCTCTTAACTTTTGGATCACTAGTAAACAGTTTATTTTGATCATTGCCCTGGTAGGTCTGTTAGTTTTCTTGCTTTGTAATCATTGTGTTTTAGCATTTTGCAGTAACTGCTTTGTTTATTTAATAACTCACATTAGGTATAGATCCTAGTAACTAATAACTCACAGTCAGTGTCAATGTCATACTGAAGTTTGTGCTTGATTCTGTTAGGAAACTCAGGAAGCAAGCACAAATCTATTTTTGATGAGCGTGTAGTTTGTATGTGCAGTCAAATAGTGCAGAGGAAGAGTCTTTAAAACATCATTAAGCAAATACTAACAGTGACTAGAATGACAAAAAAAACCTTGTAGAAACATAGTATTTAAATGGTAAAGAAGAGACATACATCTGAGGAGACTCAGAAAGAAAGTGGGCAGAAAAATGAGATGAGAGAGAGTCTTCGGGAAAGAAAGTTGTGGATCTCAGTGAGAAGGTAAGGTTGTAGCTGGAGCAGAAGACAGATGTAGGATAAAGTAGTTCTAATGGAATAAGCATGACTGGAGTGTGAGTCCGTGATGAGGAAAAAAAGTGAGGATGTTAACTGTTCTTTCAAGTAAGGATGGTAACCTTGTGTCTTTTTAACATTAAAATGGCTAAGGAAGGGGCCAGAGAAAGAGAGAGAGAGAATATGAATTTGCTCCAGAACAATCTGGAATTAAATTGTGGAGAAATACCCTGGTCCTGGAGAGACTGTGATCAGAAGCACAGGTTGGGGGAGTCACTTTGACAAAAGAGATAGTTTCCTTTCAGAATGGCCAGAAAGAGGGAGTGATGGGAAGAGATACAGGAAGCTTGTAGGTTTTGGAGAAGAATGTTAAGAAACTTTTGTCCGTTTTCTCTTTCTGTCGGTGTTATGTGTTGGAAGAAGAGGAGGAGGGTGTTGGATGGGAAAATAGTGAAATTCTAAAATCATCTTTGTGAGAAAATGAGGAGGTGTTCGCTGATTTGGAGCAGTGAAAACAATTCTGAGCAACCCAGGGCCACAGCTAAGGTTGGAGACCACACAAGTGCAGCTGCATTACGTCCACTTGGTGTTTGGCCAGAGTTACTTATTCCCTGTGTGCTCATCTTCCCATCTGGTTCCTTTTCACAGGTCCATGAGCCTTTGCAAGCCATGGGGAGTAGTGCTGATAGTTGTGACAGTGAGATGACAGTCACATCTTTTGGTGAAGACCTTATTACACCAACAACACAAGAGCAGCCTTATTTTAATGAGTCAGAGGAAGAGTCGCCAAACCCTATTCAGAAAGGAAGAGAGACGGCAGCAGCAGTTGCTGACAGAAGAATGTCAGATAGCCAGGATTTCCCACAGTGTGGGCGTGAGGAGAGTGCAGGACACGAACCTTCCTCTTGTGGTCCCAGGGATCATGTGACTGACGGCACCAAGGTGGAAGAGGGCTCAGCTTCGGCACAGACAGTGGAGCTGTTGAGGGAAGTAAGCGGTGAAAATGATGTGGACAAAAGCAGTGAGTGTGAATTTCCCCAGTACAACACACACCATATCCCTGAATCACTGGCTTCCATTGAAGCTAAGTGCAGTGATCTAAGCTCTCAGAATACAACCGGGCCTCTCTCTTCTGTGGACAGAGTTAATACAGCTCTGCAGAGAGCGCAAATGAAGGTTTGCAACCTGTCTAATCAAAGGGTAGGGCGGAGCCTGATCAAATCAAAGGATCTGTTAAAAAAAAGGTACTTACTTGCAAAAGCTGGCTATCCCCTAAGGAGGTCTCAGTCTTTACCAACGACCTTACTGAGCCCGGTCAGGGTTGTGTCCTCCGTCAACGTCCGGTTGTCTCCCGGCAAGGAGACCCGGTGCAGCCCACCTTCCTTCACCTATAAGTACACGCCTGAAGAGCAACAGGAATTGGAAAAAGAGGTGACTGGCCCTGACGGTCAGTCTTTAGTCAAATCCACCATCTTCATCTCTCCGTCATCTGGGAAGAAGGATGAAGAGGCCTCCCGGAGTGAGGTGGGCCAGGTGGAGGAATGCCATCACGGAAGGACTCCTGTCTGTCCCCAGCTTGCTCCAGCGCGAATATCTCAGTCCACCTGCTCCCTTCACACTCTCCACGAATGGCAGGACAGGCCGCTGTGTGAGCACATGAGAACGCTGAGTACCCACAGTGTTCCCAACATCCCGGGGACCTCCTGCTCTGCCTTCGCTTCCCCTCTGGGGTGTCCTTACTCACACAGACATGCTGCCTACCCATACCGAGCGTGCACTGTGAATCCTCCTTCCGCCATAGAAATGCAGTTGCGAAGAGTCTTGCATCACATTAGAAACTCCCTGCAGAATCTTTCACAGGTAGGAGAAAGAATTGATCGTTTTAATCCTTTTTTATTTTATTTCTCTGGGCACCTTTTAACTCTCTGAGAAACAAAGACCCATCAGGCGTAAACTATGTTAACTGTACTTTTTTCCATGTGTAAGCTTACCTATCCCTGTCCTCCTGTACACTTCCCTCCTATTTCATGGGAAAAGCTGTAACTATCCCTGACAAAGTTAATTTCTCTGCTCAGAATCTCCTTCTCTTCCTGGAAGGATTTTGCTCATTAGATAGCCTCCCTTTTTCAATCTGTCATCCATTGTTTTTGCCTTACTCTAAACATTAAGTCGTCCTGTTTAAAAAAACAAAAACAAAACTCTTCTCTCAAAGGTCCTTTTCTCTTTTTCCTGCTGTTTGGATGTGTTGACCACCTCTTCCTTTTCTGAGTTCTTGTCCTGCTGGCTTCAGTGGCGCTGCATCCTCCTGGTTCAGCTCGTAGCTCTGTAAGCTTCCCCTTCACTTACTGACCTCTGATGCTGGTCCTGGCCCAGACTTAGTCTCCTTCCACTGGGTTCAAAGACTCAAACTGCTCCAGAAGAGAAAGATAATCAGGTACAGTGTGAATTCAGAATGCATGTAATCTCTTAGCCGTGAAAGAGTAGACAGCAAGCCACTTTGAAAGTAAAACTCAAATTCGTAATGTTTCAAATCATGTAAGATATACTGCCTTTCAAGCATAGATTTTATCCTAGGGATAGTTGTTTTCCCTTGCTGCTTAACCAGAATGTGGGTGTTTCTTCCTCCTCCTGTGAAATGTAGTTCTAACTGTGCCTCAGCTATTTCACATTTTCACTGCAGTTGTGCGTAGCTGGGGATTTCCAGAGCCCTGTCCGAGGCACCCTTGTCGTGCACCTTTTGGGCCAGCTGTTCTACCACGCGGCACTTGCTTCCTCTTGGAGGTCCAGTTGCTAATGAGTCTCCCCACTCTACCTCACTCCACGGACCGATGCTTTCCACAGTCTCCTTGCTTGGCTGTGTGCTCCCGCCACTCTGGACTGTGTGCGGGGCTCTGAGAGCTGGAGCTCTTGGTGATCTGGACATGCCGCCCGTGTTTATTTTCCTGGGGGCCCCTGCCCTTGCTTTTCTCTGCATGACCAAATCCAGTTCCTGTTGAGACTCAACTCAGGTGTCACCACTATTGGAAAAACTTAGCTAATCTGCATTTTTGTTTTCATGTTAGCACCCCTGATCCTCAAATTCTATAATTAATGTTTTTTTAAAAACATTTCTTTGGTGTTATACTGTGAGAACACTTGTGGTCAGGGGCCCGTTACCTTCTCTAAGATAATGGCATAGAGCAGGTGCTGATTGTCTAGGAGCATGATGCTGCTTGCTACTCTGCAGCTACACCAGTCATTCCTGTAACCCCTGGATGACATTGGCAATTTGGGCTATGTTTTTGAGTTTCACTTTTTGCTTCTGTACTTTCTCAAGGCTGGAAGGAAGTCCTATAGCCAGGCATGGTGGCACACACCTATAATCGCAGCACTTGGGAGTCTGAGGAGGGAGGATCGTTGCAAGTTCAAGACCAGCCTGGGCTACAGCATGAGCTCAAGGCCAACCTGAACTGCATAGTGAGACCCTGTCCCAAAAAGACAAAAAAAAAAAAGAAGAAGAAGAAGGAAGTCCTATAAAATGTAGATATGAACTATACAGAGATTAACTCATACCTCAGAGTACTAGGAAGCATTGGGGACTGATTTCTTTTGTTCCGGCTTACACTATCAAGAGTTTAGTTTTCTCAAAGAGAAAAATATATAGGCCTCAAATTCTTCCTTTTTTAACACCTTAGAAAACTTGGAAATAGCCCTTGTGACATTGGTTTTAATCCCTCCTCCTTTGATTTCTTGAAGTACCCTGCGAGAGGACCTGACCTTGCTGCTGCTTCATACAGTGCTCAGAAAGCATCTGTTCTACCTCTTTATGAAGTAAGTTCCTACTTAATATGTTTACATTGCAAAATCATTTGTATGATTTAAAGTGTAATTTTGTTTTATTGCACTTTAGAATACTTTTCAGGAGCTTCAAGTAATGAGGCGGAGCCTGAATTTGTTTAGAACACAAATGATGGATTTGGAATTGGCAATGTTGCGCCAGCAAAACTTGGTTTATCACCATATGACTGAGGAGGAAAGGTAGAAGTTCATTTTGTCTAAACATAACTCAAATAATTTTTCATTCAAAGAAACATCTTCAGCTTACATTTTAAAAAACTAGTTCTTGTTTCTACTGCTGTGTGTCCTGTCTGTTTTGTGAACTGGTGTATATAAAAGTAGGCATACAGAATGTCCTATTGACTTCTGGGTCTTCAGTGAGCGACTGAAGATGGCATGGCGGCTGTAGCCTGGTAGTCAGTGTGCAGGTTAGTTGGTGAAAGAGGAGAGAGGAGCAAGACCATTGTCCTAGTGGTCACATTGCCTGCAGCACTTAGGTGCAGATTTAGAAAGCTTGGCATGTAGTGCCTTCTGCCGGCATGTAGTAATTATCAGAATGGTTGTGGATAGGAACTTGCAGACTACTGTTTTCACATTTTGTGCCTTTCTCCGTGTTGCAGGTATGAAGTTGATCAGCTGCAGAGTTTGAGAAACTCAGTCCGGGTGGAGCTCCAGGAGCTGGAGCTGCAGCTCGAGGACCGCCTGCTGGACCTGGAGGAGCAGCTCCGAGCTGTGCAGGTGCCCTCGCCCTTCCGCTCCTCCTCGCTGATGGTAGGCTGCCCCAAGGGGTGCTGGGAGTTTGTACTGGGCTAACCTAGGAGGTTCTGTGGCCCTTCATTTTCAGCCATTTATTTTAATGACATTGAAAGTATGCAGAATGTTTAAGGAGCTTTTCCATGCATCAGTTTTAGGTACAAGTTGTAATAATTTTCTTAAATATTTAATGCTTACTTACACATTAAAAATTTTTAATGGTTATTTTTGATAATAAAAAATAAAGATCAGTAAAAAGGTTTAAAGTTTTGAAAGAAAAATTGTAGTGCATAAAAATGTATGACTAAATTTGAATTAGCGCATATATGTATTTCCAAAGAATATACATATATTCAGTTTTTTTGCCCTGTTTTGCATTTAAATAAATAATGTTCCCTTTAAACTTTTCCTTTATTTTGGTTTCTTTTTCCCTTTGTTTAAGCCAATCCCAGCCCTCCCCCCATGCTGGGGATGAGAATCAGAGTCTCCTCGTGCTGAGCACAGACCGTACTCTGCCCCTGAGCTGTGCTCCCCGGCCCTTCATGCTTTGTTTTCTAAGGGCTAAAATGAGGTGTTTTGATAGAACACATGTGTACAATCAAGATAAGAAATAGCAAAACTATTTGTCTTTTTTGTACCACTTTTTATTACTTCTAATACTGCTTTCCATAAAATTTTAACTTCAACATTGTTATTTTTGGCAGTGAGGTTTGCTGGAGATTGAACCCAGGCCTCCACAATGACCTGAGTCCCCAGCCCATTTAAAAATTTTTTTATTTCGGAACAGTGTCACTAAGTTGCCAGTACTGAGCTCAAAATTGTTATCCTTCTGCCTTAGCTGCCCTGAGTGCTGGTATTACAGGCGTGTGCCACCATGCCCAACTTCAACACTGTATTCTGATTCTTGCCAGTCTCTTTGACATTGTAGAATGTGTTGCTTAGAAATGTGTGTTGGTAGGAGCAGAGAATGAATACACCCCATATACCTCATAGTTTCAGCTTTCACTCACACTCACATTTTATAGGATTCCATGATATTTGAGAATGGCTGTTGTGACATAAATAAATCTTTGGGGCAATAAATAGCCAACTTACTTTATTTCAAAGCACTTGTAATTTGGAAAAATGTGTATACATATATAGTCTCTGTTGTTCTTACCTTTGCAGGGAATGTGTGGCAGTAGAAGTGCTGATAACTTGTCCTGTCCTTCTCCATTGAATGTCATGGAACCAGTAAGTCTCTCTCCTTTTAAGTCTCTGGGGAAGGGCGCCATATAACATCTCATACACACGATTTTTCAAGTGTGGGCGAAATGCATGTTTTTGGCAAATGCAGAATTTGCTAAGTTAGTTAAAAGTACTTGGGAGTGAATTTGCCACCTCCAAAGTTCATTTCCATCTTAAGCCATTAGATAGCAAGTTTAATCGCAATTGTGATTTTTATCTTTGTGATCTAAAGGAAATAATGCATCATGGAAAATATTTAATTTGTATCACAGGGAATATGCTTTGATGGTTAGATCCCCAGTCCTTTAAGTGCTTTCTGTAAGATGATGACTTTTTGAACAGAAGTTTAATTTGTGTTATGTTTTAGGCAAATTGATTCATTTGAGGGCAAAACATTGTAACTATTTTGTTTCTTCTCTTCCTTCTGAGTAATTTGGTCATCTGTGTGGTAACAAGTTACATTTCATTCCACTATTTTCTAGTTCCCACTTTATTGCTTGAGCTATGAATTTAAATTTAGTGAGTTTGAAAATGAAATTGAGTAGTTACTAAGTTAATGAAATAAGATTAAGTACATCTTATAAGATTTACAAGTAATTTTTGGCAGTACTCAGTTTAACCTTCACTTTGTCAATGTTCATTTCAAGAGAGAAGAGTAAGTTTTTCTCATCCTTAGGTCAATGAACTGATGCGGGAACAGTCCTACCTGAAGTCTGAATTGAGTCTGGGACTTGGAGAAATGGGATTTGAAATTCCTCCTGGAGAAAGCTCAGAGTCAGTTTTCTCCCAAGCCACGTCAGAGTCATCTTCTGTGTGTTCCAGTCCCTCGCACCACGCCAGCAGAAGAGCTGCGGTGCCTGGGCAGACTGGGGGCAAACGCAAACCCCAGTCAGTGGCAAGAAAGAAAGTGTTCCGGGCCTCGGTGGCCCTGACGCCAACTGCTCCTTCTAGAACAGGCTCCGTGCAGACGCCTCCAGAGCTGGAAAGTTCTGAGGAAGCTGGCGTGGCTGAGGAAGGCGTGCGGGCTGTGGGGCCTAACTCTGACGTGGAGGAAGAATGTGGGAAGCTCTCAGGGACGCCGGCGGCTGAGGAAGTGCAGAGGAGCGTGGAGCAGGACGAGCTGCAGCAGGTCATACGGGAGGTGAGTCCAGGCCGGGCCGCTGCGCTTACGTGGACATGGGGTTCACCATACGCATCAGCCATTGAGGAGAGACTCTCGATCACCAGAGCCACTCATCCTCAGGGAGTTTTCAGATTCACTCTCCTGGTGACCTTGTTCATGTCAGTTATGCTGTGTATGGAATGGCGTCCTGCAGGTTTGAGACTTCGGTCTGAAATCATTGCCATTTTCTATATTTACACTGATGAAAAGGACTTTATAGGGTTTGCAGGAGATAAACACGTGGCAGACTCTCTGGATCTCCTGTTTGCAAAATGGGGGCCTATAATTTACCTCTCTGCTAGGTGTTATTTTATCATTTCAGCTGACATGAGAAATGGTGTTGTGATTTTAATAAGTATAAAGAATTTGATCTGTTTGATTTGGTGGGTGGAGAAGGGTGGAAATTTTGAGTTGTTTAGAGACTGAAATACAATATGAAAAGAAGGTGTACCCTGGCTGAGGACAGCAGGAGAGTCTAAAGCATTCACCACAGTTCTCCCTTACCGCAGGGGCTGCAGAACATTAAGAGGTCGGTAGTCAGCGGTTCAAGGTGAATTGAGACACTTTGGGTTTTTACACTGAATTCAGTTAATAAGGAACAGAGTTTGTACTACAAAGCAGAGTGCCTCCTTGAGACACGTGTGATGTTTATTCCCTCTTTGCTTCTGTTATCAGTGTCCTTTCATGAAAACTAGTCTAATTCACAGCATAAAATTTCTACATGTTGAGTATTTCTTTTGCGTCCTATTTCCTTGTCATAAGAATTCTAAAAATTACAAGGGAGAACCAAAGTAATCCATAGTTTTTCCAACAAAAGGTACTAAAACCACTAATAAGACAGGATCTTTCAAGTCAGGCATGGGGGCACACAAACTGTAAGCCCAACACTCAGGCTGAAGTAGGAGGATTACCATAAGTTCAAGGCCAGCCTATATTAAAAAACAAAAAAGATCTTTCATTCTTTCCATGACATTTAAAAAATCACTTTAGAGACTCAGGATATACCTCAGGGACACAGCCTGTTCTTGGCATGAGTGAGGCCCTGAATTCAATTTCAAGTACCAGCTCCCTGCCCCAGAAAAAAATCACTTTCTTATAAGTATCTGATTATCCCTCTGCAGGGTAAAAGAAAAAATACATGTAAGACATGAAGTCATGGAGGTTAAGGATGATGGGAAGATAAATAATTGAAAAATTGCATAGAAAAATTTATCAGAGCTTCAAAAAGTTTGAGGTTTCAGATCATTTCTGACCTTTTTCTCTCTCTTGTGCTTGAGATCAAACCCAGGGTCTTGTGCAAGTTAGGTGAGTCCCGTACCTCCACTCTGTCTACCTCCATTCAGATTCTGGGTTTTCAGATGAAGGCTGCTCAACATTTGAAGCCTATGTAAATGTTCCAGAAAGCTGAAAAACTGCAAACCTAAAAACATTTCTGGTCCCAAGCATTCAGATTCTCATTCTCTAATAAAGTATTCAAAAACGTTTAGGAATAAAAAAGGTCAAAACGAGGCAGAGAAATCAGAGTCAGTGTGACTCCCAGTTTTTAAACTGTGTCCAGTATAATTAGCAATATGGACCTAATGTATTTGAGAATCAGTCTGTAGCATACAACAGAATTCCAGAGACTACAAGCCAAGAATGGTGACAGTGGACCAAAATCTTCCCTTCATTCAGCCATTGATCTGGGTCCTGAGATTAGTTTATAAATACCAGGGGTCTTTATATAGCTGCATGATGGTAGCTTGAGAGTTACATGAAAAATAAATGAATACAGAGTTTGGGGGTGTCGTTCAGTGGTACAGTACTTTCTTATTAGCATGTGCAAGGCCCTTGGTTCAATTCACAGTACTGCTAGAAAAAAAAATAAATGCAGTCAGTTTTGCTGTAAACACACAGATGATGTATATGTTTCTGAAAATCTGTGCTGTGCAGACCCATGCAGTAAAACTCATGGGTTTTATGGGGAAAACAGGATTAGATGCTAACGCTCAAAACTTCAGTGACATTATAAATACCACACGCTAACTGATTACACCACTGGAGCTCCTTCAGTGACATTAAAAGAGACAAAAGAAACAAATCAAAGCAGTAGCACAAGTTTTTGCATTTTAAGTGGTTAAGTATACAAGTGCTACAATAAATATGCTACATCATCTTTAAAAAAATTTGCTTGTGGAATCGCACTTTGGAAGTGTCACAACTTGTGAGTTATGATGAAGTGGAGGAAGTGGTGATCTGAAATCTGCCAGAAGTTTTCGTGGCAGGTATGGATAGGAGAACTGAGATAACTGGTAGATTTAAGTCATGTGTGTTTTGCTATCTGTGTTTCTGGATTCAGCTGAATAAAGTAAAAAATAAATGTTACATAATTTGTTTCTTTTGTCTCTTTTAATGTCACTGAAGAAGCTCCAGTGGTAAGATCAGTTAGTGTGTGGTATTTATAATGTCATTGAAGTTTTGAGCGCTAGCATCTCAAGATTCCTGTAGCTGAAATTGCACATTTGTAAGCATGAAATGCACATTCTGTTTTATTTTATTTTATTTTGTTTTAGTCTTTTTGAGACAGGGTCTAGCTGTGCAGTTCGGGCTGGCCTTGAACTCACTTTGTAGCCCAGGCTGGTCTTGAACTCCCAACAATCATCCTGCTTCAGCCTCCCAAGCGCTGGGATTACAGACATGTGCCACCATGCCTGGCCACATTGTATTTTTATAACATGAATGTACCAACTGAAAGTGTAGAAGGACTTAATTCTACACATTTATTTAACCTGCAATTGTAATTATTTTTGTTGGTTGACTAGTGTTCAGCGAGCTACGTCAGCCTCCTCAGTCAGGATTGCATATGATTGTGTGCCTGCTTCATATCAAAGATCTAAATTTTGAGTGAAATTAAATAATTATTTTCTACATTTCTTGATAAAGTAGGTTGAAGGTTACAAGATAAATTTTTAGAAATGTGAGATTTATGTTCCCTCTAACTCGTTTTGGTTTGAAAGTTTCTTGAAAACTTGAGTTTATGCTGCTCATTAATGTACACTTGAGTCCTCATTTTCAAAGTTGTAATGGCTTGATACGTGCTGGAAGTAATTTCCTAGGAATAAAGTACTCACTTTAGAACAGAACATTGATTCTTTGTCCTACAGGACATATCATAGAAAAAGTCAATTGTTCCTTGGTCAATTATGTTGCTGTGGTCCTAGAGAATTACTTAGTCATTCATAAGAATCTCCTATTCAGTGGGAAACATTTTATACTTTGCAGACGTTTAAACTGGCATGTAAGGCAAGTTACATGCATTGGAGAATTTTTCAGAATTCATTACTTAGCTCATTAATTAGCAACTACTTTGTTCAGTATTTGGCGTATTTTGGAGGAAGTTAAACTTAACATTTACTCTTGCTGACTACAAAGAAAGGCTTACCAAGCAAAGTACTATAGAGGTCCAATGAGGCATCAGAGAAATACCTGATGTACTTAAGAAAACAAACTCTTTTGAGGTGTTTTAAAAGCATACACTAACGATCAATTAATCCAGTGCTGGCTAGGATTATAAAAAATAATTTGTATTAATACTATCTTAGTTCAGTTACAGTGGTTTTCTGTTAGTTTACAAAATATTTAGAACAGATTAGTCTTCATTTTATTTATTTCCAATTGGTATTCTTTTTACTTAAATACACGTGGTACTAAATTCCATTTTTTAAGTTTATTGTATCAGCTACCAAGAAAATTAAAATAGATTCTGTGTTTCTAGTAAGTCCGGAGCCACTGACCCCATTAACAAAGCCACTATTCAGGAAGGTAGGATTTAATCTCAGGGCGAACAGTTTTGCAGGTGAGGATTCAGTGTGTTTGGCAGGCATTTTCAGGCAAGTTTTCTTGTTGCATTCAGGGTGCGTGAACACAATGATATCTGCTAGTCCTTTGTTTCTATCATTGCACCATATGTGAGGTTTTCATGAGTGCGTTCATTGTTTATAATGTGTTGGTACAGTAGAATTCCACTTTGGAAGGAGAACATTGGAACAGAATCCTCTCAAAAAAATATTTAATACATTTATTGTGTAACCAAATTTTTGTCAGATTAAAGACACCCCTCTCTACCTAGATCATGTATATTGTAGCAGGAAAAAAGTATACTGCCTTAGAATTTGCCCGAGTCATTGATGGATGTATGTGATCAGTGGCCTGAAACTGTTTACAGTTAGTTTTAAAATGTATATATGTGTATAAATAAAAAGATGGCTTAATAGAATGAATGAACATGTGCCTACAGAAGCAGCTGCAGCAGAACTGAATGTCGAAGAGTAAACATGGATGGCCATATGTTTAGAAAGTTCTTCTGTGTTTATTGAAGCTGCTAGACTTGGTTTATGCCTTTCAGAATCCTATCCCAGTACATCTGGCATGATTTAAGTGTGTAGCTTGGCAAAAGCACGACTTCCCCTGTGTTCCTGGGGAAGCCTCTGCAGGTCTCCGGGACGGCGCGGCAGCTCACAGTGGTACTCAGTGGGGCGGTGTTGGTGGACATCGCCACACAGGCCGCGCGCTGTGCTGCCGCGCCCCGGCCTGTCCTCAGCCTCCGTGACTCTGGGAAATCATATTCCGAAAAGCGATCTCATCCATCCTGGTGGTTTTCTCACTGCTGATCCTTCCAGCTGCTCTGCAGCACGGGAGACTTCGGAACTGCATAATCTGTCCTTGCAAGGTTGAAGTCATTTTTATCATTTGTAGTGCTAATTCCCCTCTAGTGACGTGTTTTCTACCTTCTCTTCTTTTTTGGGTCTAATATTGTCTCTGTCACTTTTATGCTTTCTCTCATTAATTCAAACCTTTGTTTACTCTAGAATTATTTAATTGCAATGTAATACAAGTAGATACTAATAAAGAAAATACAAAAAACATTCTTCTATATAAAAATAAAATGAAATTTCATACAAAATACTAGAATAACCATAGTAAATATACTGTGTATGCTGATCTTTGAAGAGTGGCCAAAATGTTACTCAGAGTACAATTTATAGGGGAAAAAAAAAAAAACTTTTGAAGAAGAAACAAACAAAAGGATAAAACTTTTCAATGAACAAAAAGAAACTAGTGATATAAATCATTTGCATGTATCCTGAAATATTTTTGAAACAACAGAATAATTTAGGGAATTATTTGAACTTTTTCCTATTTTTGTTCCTATCATCTATCTTACTATTTATTTTCTATTTCTTTCTCTCCTTTCCTTCCCTCATTCCCTCTCTCTCTCTCTCTCTCACCTCTTGCCTCTCGCTCTCTCCTCTCCTTCTCTCTTTCTCTCCTTTCTCCTCTCTCCTCTCCTCTCCTGTCCTTTCCACACACACATACACACACACACACACACACACACATAACTTGATTTATGCTTGGATATATGATAAGCAAGACCTGGTGCCTTCCCTGAAATAGCTCACAGTACCCTTTCCAGGTAACTGGGATTATAGGTATGCACCAGTGCACCCATCTAGTTTGTTTTCTGAATAATGAAATACAATAAAATTGTCAGATTTCCTTGACAGCAAGACTTGAAAGTAATATTCATTGTCTTGTAAACATAAATTTTCAGTGGTTCTGTTTTCATGTATTGTGTTTATGCTCATGTATTGTGGCTAAGATAGTCTGGATTTCATGTTTATATATATATATATATGTGTGTGTGTGTGTGTGTGTGTGTGTGTATTTTTTTAAAATGAATGTAAAGTGCTGTGAACTTCAGAAACTTTTGATGCTGTTAAAAAAATTTATAGTAAAATGAAAAGCTTGTAGTCATTTAAATATAGTGCAGACAGTTGGTAACTTGAACATTTTGTTTATGAATCACTGTAGAAGTCTATGTATTATGTACCAATTTTGCATCACAGATTAATACAGAGCCATTTTTGGAAAGACTTCAATTGAGATGTGTTGAGATTCTACTTAGGAAATAGATCAGGCCGACAGGAAACTGTGGACATGTAGAATTTTTAAAAGTGAGCTGAGTGAGTCTTGTGCTAATTTGGGAAGGCATTATCCGTTCACTCAGGAAATGCACATTTAAAGCCTTCTCAAAGGGCTGTTTGGAGGCGATGCTATGCCATTAGAGAGGAAAGGAGGGGACTGGCATGTGCAGTGTTTAGACATCTGGAGAAGAAAATTGTGGTGTAATTGTCACTTCCCCAGGTCTGCTTCCCTTTCCCAGCAGCAAAATTAAATGATCTCCTTATTTGAAGCAAGATAGGTGACAGACATGGCATAGCACTTAAGAAAATGATCACTTCACATTTTAAGGGTTCTTTGAATCTGCTTTTCATGTTTTACAATGAACTTTTCTAAATAATCTAGTCTTTCTATTTAGTGTGTGTTTATCTGAGCGGTGTATAACTTCTTTCCATACCTTGCTCTTGGTTGGTGCAGGCAGCACACGGGCCCGCTCGCCACTGCACACAGGTAGACGGTAGTGAAAAGCATCAGAGGGAACCTAACCTTCAGTCAGTTCTTCCAGGCCACTTTGTTTCATGAAATAAATCATTTACTAGGAGTCTTGTAAATCTATGAAATAACATTTTCATGGTGATATTTCACAATGTGTTAGCCGCTAAGTTACCCTGGGCCACCTGAGAGCTGCTCTGGGGTCCAGGACGATGGACTTGTTTTCCCACAGCCTCTCTGTGTCCAGGGGAGCTGTAGTTTTCTCCATGGCCTAACAGATTCCAGGAATTAAATGCTGTTTATGTTTTTCTGAAAACAGAAAAAATGGACTTCACTCATATTGTTAAATGCTTTTCTCTTTCCATTACAGATTAAAGAGTCTATTGTTGGGGAAATTAGACGGGAAATTGTAAGTGGACTTTTGGCAGCAGTATCTTCAAATAAAGCATCAAATTCTAAGCAAGACAGTTATTAAACAGAATCTTTAGGTAAGTATTTTTAATTTATTTGTTTACCTTAATGTAAATCAGCAGATTTTTGTTTTGATTTTTTTTTTAAACATAAGATCTTGCTATGTGGCCTGGATGGCTTGGAACTTGCCATCCTCTGCCTTAGCCTCCCTAGTGCTGGGGTCACGGGTGTGCGTCACAGCATTCAGTACCACTTGGTTTTCAGCTGTTTTCTTAGCACATAGTTCTGTTTCGCTAGCTAAATTTTTATTTTTACAGTGTATGTGATACGTTAATTTGCAATGTGAAAACCTCATGCGACCCCTTGTTGAGGTGTGAGCCAGTCAAATATTAAACTCTACAGAATTATCTGTATTTTTTTTTTAATTGAAATTTCACTGTAGCAGGTAAATCCTTGTATTTGACCTTCAGACTTGGATCTTATTTTTATAACATTGGCTTCAGTGGTATTTCAGATACACAATTTATGGAACAAAATTTTGAGAATTAATCATAAGTTCTTAGCAATTTTCCTTATTATTTTTGTCTTTTAAAGAAGTACATAGATCCATTTCCAATCATAATTTATAAAAAATTGTTTCATGTGTTTAACTTATTAAAATGAATTCTGCTTTACTCATAGTTGTACTTATATTTTATAAGTTGTATATTAATAACGATGTTTGGTGAATGCAAAACAATAATCTATCTTAGTAGGGCAGCGCTTTTAATAGCACTGAAAACACCCCTTCAATATAATATTAAAAACAAAGAATTGTAATTTGCAAAGTATGTGTGTAATTTCAGCTGACAAAATGGAGAAATATTTTGTAAACTATTTCATAAAACAATGAATAGGATTTATTTTTGAAAACAAGGGATAAGGCTGGGGAGATAGCTCAGTGGTAGAGAACACTTGCATAGTGTGCATGAGGCCCTAGGCTTCAATCCCCAGCACCTCAAAAATTTTTTAAAAAAGAGCAACTTTGAAAAAAATGTATAGTGACCAAAGAAAAATCATGTTTTTACATATGTGTTACTTACGATTTTCTGAAAACAAAGTAAAATGGATTAAAGTCTTAATTAACTGCTGTTCTTACATGTATGACGAGATAAAATTGCCCCATTTTCAAGCCTCTTTAGTAGTAGTGTTTGAAAGCAGTTTAATGGTTCTTTCTCCTTTTCAGGTTGGCCTGGACCCTGCTAGCTGGTGAACATTAGAGTTATTAGTGCTGTACACTGGTGAGGCTACCTGTTCTTCAGAAGCTACTTTCGGCAGAGTTGTGCTGCTGTATACAGTGTACAGTGTATAATTTTTCTCTTGCTATCATTTTAAAGAACATATATAGAAACTTAGGCACTTTGCTGTTTCTTCTCTCAACTACCAAAATTGTAGCAGTTTGAAAAACCTAATATTTATTCATATGTCCATGTTTTTCCGGTTGATTCCATTTGTAGAATTAATTGTAAAACTTGAAGATTCTAGACATAACCAACTTATAAATAACATATTACTTCAAACTAGCTTCTTACAACACTGACCTCTATGAGGTATTTACTGTGCAATAACTGATTCATTTTTTGAGAGCTTGAAGCAACCAATGATACTCCCTCCACTGCTGTTAATTAGTGTCACTTCCAAGAAGACAAACTGTTCGGTTGTAAAAATTGCTCTTAATTCTTGAGGAGGCTACTAATAGCAGTAGTATAGAATTACATGAGGTTACCTACAACTACTTAATGTTCTTACACTGTAAGCCTTGTTCCTTTACCCAAAATAAATGTAATTTTATTACAGCTTATGTAGTATTTTTCTTTGGGAAATGTGCCTTATGTTAAACACTATGTACTTTTTGCATTGTCCAGACTTCTTATTTTAAGGAGATGTTTCTTCTGTCTTGTAGACTAAATAGTAGAACTTTGTCAGAATAATGGTGTCTATGACTTGAATGGGTAGAAATGAATAAGCTGGTTTTGTTTTTTTCAAAGTGGAAGTAATTTAGATTTGTTCTCTTCAGGCATAAATGATTTTAATTCAGTTTTAACCAGTATAAACTCTTTGTCTTTATGAAAGAGAAAGAATATGGTTTCTTCTTTGGTTTTGTATGTGTTGAATAAATGTATAAAGTAACAGCCACATGTTGTTGGAATTATTCTTTTAGCATTTATAATTTTCAATTGCTATTATGTTTCTTTGTGTGTAAAATTTTAATCAAAAGTGGTTGAGTTGTTAACACTGTTTTTTGAAAGAATATCTCAAAGGTTTATAAATGTTTGAAATATCACACAGAAGCTGATTTCTAAAAAAATTAAAACAATAAAGTATTTATTTTGCCTAAAGTGTTGTTGATTTTTTTTTTTTTCTTGAACTTGAAGAATTTGAATTAGATTTGATGAGTCATACATGAGGCCTGCAGGAAGCGTAGCCTGCAGCCTGGTAGGTTTCCTGGAGCGCCTGCCGTGATGCTTTCTACAAAGGTAGTTTGTTCTACACTGCCTTGGAGAAGGCCTCTTGGGCTTATCTTGTTCTGTGGTTATAATCATTCTCACCTGAGGTCAAACTGAACATTCTTTAAAGGGTACTATTAAGCTATCAGGAATAGATTAAAATAATCTTTTACTCTTTTGTCAAATTACTCAGCAATTTCACTGGTTGATTCTAACAGCAGTGATAAACATGTAAACCAAATGCTCCATAATAATAATAATATAAGCATTGAAACTTACCAGCTATTCAGTTTTTTAGTCACTTTGTGTTCCTTTCTAACAGTACAAGTTTCTCAGAATTTGATGATCAAAATTAGATATAGAACAGTTGTGATATAAAGGACAAATCACTTACACAGTATACAAATAAAATGAGCCTCCACAGTTAGAGACTCATTATCTCTCTTCTCATTCTAAGCCTTTGCGTACTTAGTAAACATTTGAAAGCTGTTGTGTTCAAGCCACCATGCTACGATGAATGAATGAAACTAGATGGAAAAACATCTTGTAATTTTGGGATAAGCTAAGGAGGATCACATTTTTAAAAGAGAGTATAGCTTGGGATTGTCAGAGAAGTCCTTACCAAAGAGCTATGAGTTGCATGAAGTTTTAAAGATCAGAAAGTAAAGGTGTGAGGGGGAGGTGCCTGTCAGTGAGGCTGTCGTGATGCAGGGTGTCCTGGAGGAAGAGACACTTTTTCAGTCTGTCATTTCACCACTTAAACTTCCTAAGTATATTTTAAAAAGGGTGAGGGACCAAGGAAAGAATTACCTTAACTTTCACACTTAGAGAAGATAAGAGTATTTACTGAGATTAACTGCTGTCTACCACTTGGTGAAAGACTAGTAATTCCCAACCAAAGAGTCTCTTCCAAAACTCAGGAATTTTTGGTGTGAGTTCGCGCCCCTCCCTTCCTCCATTGCTCAAGGATGGTGAGGCTGGCAAGAGGAGAGTTTGATTTCTCCCTTTCTTTTTTGACTTGGCACCATGCAACTATTGAGAGAAGTGTGAGATTGACTGCCCCTCCCTCTACTGGCAGGACTCAAGGCCTGGAGACCTGAGGGGAATGCCAGCGACACAGTAGGACTAAGTTGCACATGATGGACAGGCAGAACTAATGTGGAAGTATCCCATGCAACATGAGCAGTATGAGCCAACAGGTGATCTCTAACCTTTCTTTTTCCTTTTTTATTCTACTTGTCCTTTTCCTCTCTTTCAACTATCTCACTTGATTTTATGATACCTTCATGTGAGTAGACATGGTCTCTTCTCTTTCTGGTTCACTTCAAAAGTACTAAGCCTTCTCTTCCAATCTTTGCTTCCTGTGTGCTACACTTCCCCAAAACTGGGACGATCATCCTGTGCCCTCCAGCGTCGCTTCTACTATATTTAACCTCATTCATCTCTCCATCCTACCCCCTATCCTTCTGAACCCCGCTCCCCACCTATGACAGGGTAAAATCACTCTACTAACTGGAAAATTATTGAATACAAATTCCTAGTATAAGTTGGATTATATTTCTGTAAACCTTTCTCCTAAGGTTATATAGATATCAGGCTAACAGTTACCACAGTTTGCCAGTAGCCAGCTTTACTTGAGTGTATTGTTATTGCCAACAAAACTAACCAGGATATACATGCTATAACCAGCTTTTCCCTGTTGCATGACAACACTGTGATTGCAAGGGGTCATAACCATCATCATAGTTCAAAGGAATGGGCCCTATGCCAAATTGATAGCAACTCCTCAGACTTAATATATTGGGAAGGTAGACTCTTGGGACAGACATAAAGACCAAGAACCACTTATGTCTAGAAGACATCCGGAGGAACAGACACCTAAGAAAGCCTCAACACAAATGATAAGACTATCTAACATAAGAAATCTGCAAGCATCAACACAGAAAACAAAATGGACCATAGAAAATGACAAGACAAAGAAGCAAAATGAAATTCCAGACACACAGCCCACCCAGGACAAGTCCAGAGCACGAGATAGAGGAAATTGGAGCCCAACAAATGAAACTCTCTGAAATGATAGTAGCAGGAGTAAAAAAACAAATGGAAGAGGTCATAGAAAAAATAACCTCTAAGGTGCCAAAAGAAATGACTATCAAAATAAAAGATTAATGAAGACACAGATAAACAAATAGAGTAATGGGAACCATGAATGTCAAATATAGACAAGAAATGGAAACAATGAAATAGATACAAACAAATGCAGATTAGAATCTCCACTGAAAGTATATGTGGCAGATTGAATAAAGGTGAGGATAGAGTATCAGATGTACAAGGCAGGAACATGACTAGCAACCTTGAAAAGAAAGCTGTATTAAAAATAGCAAGAGACTGTGAAAAATCTACTACAGAATGAAGCAAAGAATAATGTTAGACTGACAAGAATCAGTGAGAAAACTGGAGCCTGCACAAAAGTCATTAAAAATCTATTCACAGAAATAATGGCAGAAAACTTCCCAAACATGGATAAAGAATTTGACATACAAATAAATGAAGCATATAGAACTTCAAATAGTCATAACCAAAATACATCTACACCAAGCCATATAATAAGCAAGATTCCAGAAATTCAGCACAAGAAGAAAATATTAAAAGCAGAGAAAAGAAACATCACCTATAAAGGAAACCTCATCACAAACACAGCAGACTTCTCAACACAAACCCTCAAATCAAGGAGAGCTTGGGGTGAGGTATGTCAAGCCATAAAAACAATCTTCAACCCAGATTGATGTACCCCACAAAACTATTTTTCAAAATTGGTGGAGAAATAAGATACTTCCACGACAAAGAACAACTGAAGAAATTTATGACCAATGAACCACCTTTTCAGAATGCTCTGAAGGACATATTAGAAAGTGGTAACAAAGACCACAAACACATGAACACCAGTAGAAGGAGGCTGCCAGGCAGGGCAAGCAATTAAACAGAGGAGAAAGACAGGGAACAAGCAATAGGAAAACAACATGAAAAAAAAAAAAAAAAGCCAATGCGTATCAGTTAGAAACATCAACATAAATGGTCTCACCTCACCAGTCAAAAGAAACGAACTGGCAGAATGGAACATGAAGCAAAATCCAACAATGTGCTGCATTCAAGAAACACATCTAACCCCAAAAGAATTTCATAGACTAAACGTCAAATGTAGAAAACAATTCTCCATGCCATAGGAATCCAGAAAAAATAAACAGGGACAACTATTCCATTTGCAGACAATGCAAACTTTAATCCAAAACTGATCAAAAGAGATAAAGAAGGTCACTACATACATGTTAAGGGAAAACTCCAAGAAGAAGAGATAATCATAAATATTCACCAAACACAGGTTCACCCAACTGCGTAAAACAAATATTACCAGACATGAAAAACCAAATAAACACTAACGTAATTGTAGTGGGGTATCTTAATACCTCACTGTCACAAATAAGTAGGTCAACTAGACAAAAAAATCAACAAAGAAATATTAGACTTACACAAAGCCTGTGAACAAATGGACTTGGTGAATGTCCACAGAGTGTTCCACCACAAAACATCAGAATACAAATTTTTCTCAACTGCATAAGGGATGTTCTCCAAAATAGACCATATATTAGCTGACAAAGCATGTTTAAATCAGTGTAGAGGAACTGAGATCATTCCATTCATACTACCTGACCATAGTGCAATGAAACTGGAAATCAATAACAAAGGAAATCACGAAGACTACAAAAACACATGGAAATAAAACAGCACCTTTCTGAACAACCAGTAGGTCACAGAGGAAATTAAAGATGAAGCTAAACAGTATATACAATTAAATGATAATGCCAGTATAACATACTGAAACTTATGTGATGTAATGAAAGTTGTTCTATGAGGGAAATTTATAGTGATGAACTCATGTCAGGAAAACAACTCAAATAAACAACCTAATGTTGAACCTCAAACTTCTAGAAAAAGAAGAACCAATCAAACCCAAAGGTCATATGAGGGAAGAAATTATAAAGATAAGAGCAGAAATTCATTCAGTAGATACTAAGAAAACAATACTAAGAATCAATGAATGGAAAAGTCAGTTCTTTGAAACAATAAATAAAATTGGTAAACCATTAGCCAATCACATCAAAAAGAGAAAAGAAAAACACAAATTCAAGCAATTAGAAATGAAAAGGGGGAAATCACAATGGATTCCACAGAAATCTAGATCATCACTAGTTACTATGAAAACCTGTATTCTAATAAGATGAAAAATGAAGAAATGGACAGATTTCTAGACACAATCCAATTGCCAAAACTAAACCAAGAAGATATAAAAATTCTAAATAACATAATATCAACCAGTGAAATGGAAAATGTAATTAAAAATTTGCCATCAAAGAAAATCCCAGGCCTTGAAAGATTCACTGTTGAATTCTACCTGAAATTCAGAGAAGAATTAATTCCACTAATGCTGAAACTCTTTAAAGAAATTGAAAGGGAAGCAATACTTCCAAAATCATTTCTGAAGACAAATATTACCCTGATTCCAAAACAAGACACACTCAACCACCTTATCTTTGATGAAGGAATCAAAAATATTCATTGGAAGAAAGAAAGTTTCTTTAATAAATGGTGCTGGACAGACTGCCTTTTCACACGCTGATGACTAAAACTAAACCCATGTCTATCACCCGGCACTAAAGTCAAAATGGATCAAAGATTAAATATTAAAATAAAAACCCTAAATTTACTGGAAGAGAAAACAGGTAGAAATCTTGAAGATATAGGTATAGGTGAGGACTTCATGGACAAAATTCAGACTGCAAGGGAAATACTATAAAAAATCAACAAATAGGATCTCACCTTATTAAAAAGCTTTTGCACAACAAAAGAAATCACCAACAGAGAGAAAAGACAACCCACAGAGTAGGAAAAAATTATAGCTAGTTGTCCCTCAGACAAAGGACTTCTATCTAGAACATATAAAGAACTGAAAAAAATCAGATGCCCCAAATTCAAAGACCTAATCCAAAAATGGGCATCTGAGATGAATGCACACTTCTCAGATAAATACAAATGGCAAATGAATATATGAAAAAATGTTCAACATCACTGGTCATTCAAGAGGTACAAATTGAAACAACACTGAGATTGTTTCCATCTCACCCCAGAAAGAATGGCTATCATCAACAAACCAACCAATAACAGATGCTGGATGTACTGTGAAGAAAAAGGGACACATTTCCACTGTTGCAGCATAGACTGGTGCAACTACTGTGGAAATCAATATGGAGATTTCTCATTACTAGGATTATAGCCAGTTACCCCTCAGACAAAGGATTTGTATCTATAACATATAAAGAACTGAAAAAAATCAGATGCCCCAAATTCAAAGAAGTACTCATTTGACCCAGCTATTCCCCTTCTGGGTATCTTCCCAGAAAAATTAAAAACATCATACTAAAGTGATATATGGGCATCCATGTTTATAGTAGCACAATTTGTAATAGCTAAATCTGGGAACAACCCAAATGCCCATCAACCAAGGAATGGATAAAAAAAGATTTTTTTAATATAATGGAATACTACTCAGCCACAAAGAAGGATAAACTAGACACTTTTATAAGTAAATGGATGTAACTCAAGACCATACTCGTAAGTGAACTAAATCAGACCCATATGTGTAAACATCACATTGTCTTACTAGTGTGAGAAACTGAAAGAGTAAATAAGATCCAATGTACAATACATATTGTGGATTTGGAAGAAACTGTTAAAAAGAAAAGACAGACTGTGATGGGTGAAAGGGGGAAGGAAGAAAGGGAATAGAAAAAATACATTTATGCACAAGCCAGTTTCTCTTAGTTCATTGAAAAGAAAGTTTTGTGCTAATATTATTTGGACAAGATACCATGCCTGTATCCTGTACGCTGAATAAAATTTGAAGACAACAATATACAATGTATTAATTACTGTAACTCTCCTACTAACCTGTTTCAAAACCATTTTGTTATTTTTATTTTTTCCTTTTTTTAAAAAATGGAATTTTTTGTTTTTCCTTGCTATCAAACCAACATGCTATACATCTTTTTTTTATTGTTGTCTAAGGTTTCCACTTCAACTTTTCAAAGAAAATCCGTAGAATAGTTGTTTTTATGTTTGACAATAAAATACACTACTATTATATTTTTGTCAACTTCTATGTTTATTATCCTAGATTTTTTCCTGTTAAAGTATATTAAATTATTTGGGCTTTTCCCCATGTCAGTATGTGGGAGATACTACTCCAGATTTGTTTTGGCATTGCTTATTCCTGATGATAAAGTAATCTTTAGCTAATTGTATTTCCTGTGTAGGAATCTGTCTTCTATCTAGTAGCTTTTATGGTGTACTTTCACGTGGCAACACACTGTGGTTCGTTTATTTTTATTGATTCACCTTGCCTCTTAGGAAGCATTTTCAGTGTTAAGTAATTTTATAATCCGATTCCTTCTCAAGGGACTTTTTTATACTAAAGCTTGAGATTGAATAAAAGTATGTGATTTCCAGAAAAAAAGAAAAGAAAGTAGCAAGTGCGATTGTGTTTTAATTATTATGTACATGACAAAAGAAAACAATGCTTTTAAAGATGCAAGTAGCCCATAGCTTGTGCAAGTTATGCTAAGAGCTTTCATACCAAAAAGACACGGTACAAAGGAAATCTTGAAATGGTGATTTCAAAATTTAGAGTCATTAAATGGTACACCATAGACAAAGGGCAGTTATTCAGACTTGAAGAGCACATTGTTCCCCTCAGAACAATATTCAGCTAGATTTTGGTAACACTGAAAGCACTCAGTGTGCTGGTGGAGAATGTTTGCTCAGCTGGCCACCTTACTGTGCTTAGAGACAGCGGAGAGTGCGGTGAAGCACATGGAGAGGAGCGCGGAGAGGAAGGGAGTCTGGAGACTCCTGAGCAATGGCGCCCTGCCTGTGTTCCTGACCTCCCACAAGGGAGGGTGATGCTAGCCCGCGGGAAAGTCAAGCAGAATGAAAGCGTGGCCTCTTTTCTTCTCCTGGAGAGGCGAAAATGATAGTACTTCTAGACGTGGGAAGAGGAAGCACTCAGATTTAAAAAGCTGAGGGTCTAGGTTTTGTACTGTGATTGTTAGGACAATTTGTGAATATTGGAAACTTAATTAGTACTTATTCTCCCTGCATTCTAACGGCATAAAGTTAAGACATTGCATTTAACTATTCTGTACTGTTTTTAATTTGCTGCTCATCTCTTTTACTTTTTTTGTCATTCCTACAACTGATCCTTTTACTCATAGTGAACAGTTTCTATGAAGAATACCAGTGTGCTCAATACATTAGAAACATGCTCAGATATAAATATGCAAATCAAACACACATCAAGGTCCATCTCCCTCATTAGGATCTTTTTAGATACCCCAAAGGAGACTAAATTTTTGTGAACAGTGAGCTTATGTGCTTATTCTGTGACAGTGATAATAGTGTCTCCTTCCAGAGCTGTTAGACATGAATAGATCCACAAAGCTCAGAGTTTGGTTCTAAGGCTGATGTGGGGTCATAGTGATGGGTGGAAGTAGTATACAAATAGATGAGCCCAGCAAGTTCAGCACTAGATGTAAATTACACGATATGCGTGTACAGATCTGGACTTAAATGCTTCATCTTCATTGGAATTTTTCAAGTAATATAAGCAGGGAAAGGTGACGGACCCTCAATTCTGCTGCCATACAAAGGTTGAATGTTATTTGGTTTCAAATTTTCTTCAACACAACAAAAATTTGCTCACTGAATAACAGAAGAGCACTTGTCGTACTTTATATCCCCACAAATCACCTGAGAATTTGTGAAAAGATTCTGAATGAGCATGTATAAGTTCTGCTTTCTGGATCCAAATTTTTATATTTCTAGAGGCTTCCAGTGCCCATCCATGAGCACTTTAGTAGCAATGATTTAGAATAGTAGGTCTTACTATCTGCATGCCAGATGCTTCCGAGGGAGGAATGCATTAAGCTAGAAAGGGCTGTAATCTGCAAGAGGGTGTAATCTGCAAGGGGGTGTAATCTGCAAGGGATGTAAGCTTTGACAAGACTTTAAGATCCAAGTTCAAACTGAAGAACAAATTCGTGCGCAGCAGGTAGGGAGACCACAAGGGAACTGTGCTGGTTAGAGGGGGAGCCGACTTGATTGACTTTGGGGTCTGCTCAGGGGACTGATGCAGCCTTTGCTGGATATGTCTGCAAGGCTAGAGGAGGCGTGGCTTTGGCTCTCCGGTCTCTTGCCCCCTCCTCTCTGGTGCTTCCTGGCATTCATGAACCAATCAACTTTGCTCCACTACACCCTTCGGCCATGAAGTTTCTGCTTGGAGACAGCAGAGCATGGACTAAATCCTCCCAGAATGTGAGCCAAATCAAATCTCTTCTTTAAATCGTGGGTGTCACGTTGTGTCCAGCAAGGGGAACGTGACTAATACAGGGACACACCTCAGGCAACGGAAAAATGCTGAGTGGTTTAGAAAGGGCTGTGTGTATGGCAGTAGTGAAAACAGCAGAAGCAAAGGACTATTTTACTGTAAATGGTAACTCGTAGAAGTGCTTATCCTATGTGGACTGAATATTAAGAAAATGCAAGAGTACTTTTAGAGTCAACCAGTTAAAAATAAGACTGACATCTGAAAAGGAAAGAATTAACTTTCAAAATGCTGCATAAAGTGGAGATAAGCTCTTGGATATGGAATTTGTTTTCAGTCACTGATCTGTGAAGGAGCTTAACATTCCCTTGGAGAAGGGACAGAAGATTAAAAACGAGTACACCTGTGTCAAACAGTGTAATTTGTTAATTTTGTTCTTGCGTTGTTTAGTAAATGCATGCTCAGATGATTCATGGTTTTGTTTCAGGACATCTCAAATTATTCATTTTATTATTTCTTTATTCCTAATGAAAAAAGATCCCTTGCAGTGTATTGTAAAGCAGATGTCATCTTCAGAAATGATTCACAAACATCACAAACCTGTGACGGGACAGAGACAAACCTGTTAACTCTGTGGCTTCACAGAGTTAACAGGGTCATCAGGTAAATCTAAACTGTGACTGTCTTGATTTATGCTTGATCAGAAAGTATTCAATGTTTAACACACTAATACATGCCAAATAGAGATGTTCAAGTAGAAATAATATGTTTACTTATTTCTCATTAGTATGTGAGGACACATAGGATTGCATTAATAGTGATACATATATTTTTACTTTTTAATCACATGCAAAGGCATGGCAATCTCCTGCAAATATCATCTACTAATATTGAGTGTTTCCCAAGAAAGTGTCCTATGTCTTTACAGCAGTCGTTATAGAGAATTCCAAATGCTGTGTTCTTCTCTGGCTCCCTCCATTGAGGGCACCAGTGCTCTCCTGCTCGTCTCACGGGGCTGTCACTTGGATAAAGTTATGAAGCTGTATGGAAGAGGAGAGTTCTTCCCTGACTGTATCTGTTCACAGTCTTGACAACAAAATGACACTGCTCATCGCCCAGCTTTCTCTCAAGAAATCTTGGCTCATTTCTGCTTTCAGTCCTACGCCCTTGGCCTTGGCCTGGGTAAAAAGCGCCGAAGGTAACACTTTGCTGGTCTTCCAATCCCTTGTTCTCTTCGAGTGCTGGCAGCTGTGGCGGAACAGCCCCATTCAAGTCAACTGATTTGACCCTATGTTGGCTGAATCCTACTATAAACAGTGTAGATACAACCTGGCCCCCTCCTAATTTTAGGAACAGACAAGCATTTTAAAGATTAATATTGAGCTTTCCTGTTTTTATTATTATTCCTATTCTGAAATCTTATCACAATTAGATTCATTCAACCAACATTTAATGAAAAAGAGTTCAGTAAAAGGAATTAACTAGCAACAGTTAATTTTGTTTTTTTTTTTTTTTTTGCGGCACCGGGGATTGAACTCACAGCCTTGCGCCTGCCAGGGCAGGCGCTTAAGCCACTGAGCCAAACGCCAAACTCCCAGCCCTAGTTTTTTTGAGGCAGGGTCGCACTACGTAGCTCAGGTCGGCCTTGCGCCGCGTTGTAGCCCAAGCCGGCCTCGAACTCACAACACTCCGCCTACCTCAGCCTCCCGAGTGCTGGGATTAAAGGCGTGCGCCACCACGCCCAGCTAGCAACAGTTAATTTTTTATGTTCTTATATTTTCATTTGCTAATTTACCAATTTTACTAGCACTGTCAAAATTCACAAAAACAATTTTTATTCTGTTATAATTGATGATTAGTGTTAATTGTTATTTTTCAATTGTTGTGTATGAAGCCCAAAGCAGAATGCAAGTAATAGCACGTTTTATCAGATATAATCCTAAACCATTTTTTGAGTCAATAATATCCTAGAAGAGTCTTTGTTTGGTCTGTTCTACTTGTAATGCTAGCAATAAAAAGAGAAATGAATGAAATATCCCTCAACTCTTTGGCTTCTGGATATACATTTTGACAGAAATTATTTGTGAAGGGATACAAGAGCACTGACGGAAACAATCCTTTATCAGAAGTTACGTGGGTAACAGTGCACAGATGTGATGATCATTCAGGCTTTGCAGAATGTTTTTCCCAAACAGACTTAACCTCCTGCAGGTTTTGGATTTGAGTCTGACGGTCCATTTACACTTGGTTATCTAGCGGATTAGCTGCATTAAAGCAAAACTTCACTGCTGACCACATTTCTTTAAAATACTTTCTACTTCTCAGTTAATATAATGTAAAGGGAACAAAGAGGGAGCCACTGTTTGTATACGCACATGTGTGAATGTATGTACATATGCATGAGCCTGTCATTTTTATTCAGTTTCAAGATTTTAATATTGGAAAAAATCTTCTTTTGTAATGTAACCTATATGAAATATGACCTTTTAAGATCTAAGTGAGTGGGATATGGGATTTAAAAAGTTGAGAAAATTGTCTAACAGGTTAATCTAATTTATAACTTTACTATAAACTCCAAATTACATGGTTTGACTTATTATCAACATAGAAGCATTGCAAATAAAATACATTCTATCTAGAGTTCATTATAATCATTTAATCTTGAGGGGTTCTGCTGTTTTGAATATTAAAATTCTAGTTGATGTGTAATAGCCTGATGATTTTCAACTTGACATAATTCTGAAAGATATGCAATCTGAAGTTGAATAAATATTCAACTGCAAAGTATTGCAAATAATTAAAACCACAGTTTTTTTTATTTAAGAGAAAAAAGACACATATAAGAAAAACAAAAAACAAAAGAGACAAACAAATGACTAGAGCAAATGCACAACAGTAACATTATAGGTAAAACCACAATTTTGAAGGTACTGCTATGGAACAGGTAGCACCTCATTGCTAAAAGAAAGAGTGTATAGTTCTGGTCAGGAGATTACTGAGGAAGTATATTAGTGCACTTTCCAGTCTCGACATTTACAATTTAAAGGAGAAGATATTTGGCTTACAGTTTCCAGTGGTCTTAGTCCATGGTCAGCTGGCTGCAAGGCAAAAACAGCATGGCAGAAGGGTAAGGTGGAGAACCATTATTCAACCTATCGAACCCAGGAAATACAGACCTCATGGAGGAGTGATGGACAAGAATATGGCCTTCTAGGTAACACCCCCACAACTGACCTTCCCTTTCCATCCAAGTCCCATCTTCTAAAAGCACACAAACTACTAAAGTCATCGACAAATGAGTTTATCTGTCCAATCATCTTCCAAACATGTGACTTTAGGAGACATTTTTGATGTAAATCATAACAAAGAGTATTACATAACTATGACTTGTATATCTGTCTCAGAGGCTGAGAATCAGGAAATGTGGACATCAGTATTTCATGACCTTGACATCCCATTACAGCAAGAAGAGTTACTTTTGAGAAGTTGTAGCTACTGCCAACTTCCTGGTTTCTTATTCAAACAAGGAATGTTTAGTCATCTTCAAAATATTCTGACACAGTGAAAGAAAATTTGCCCATAGTCTGCAGGTGCTTCTTCCCAGATCACCTATTTTTGTAGTTGCTGATGTGAGACTATATAGTTATTTCTCTAAAAATGAAGAGGCTTATAGTTTATTATGCTGGTCTATGAAAATGACTATCAAAAGAACTTCACCCAAGTATCTCATGATCTCATTCATCTGTGGAACCTAAAATACTCGTTCTCATAGAAAATGAGACTAGAATGATGGATGGTAGAGACTTGAGATAGTAATGGTGAGTGAAGGGTGAGGGAATATGAACAATATATCTTGTTACAGTTAAATAGGAAGAAGTTCTGATGTGCTCTTACAGTAAAGTGACTACAGATAACAATAACATACTATGTATTTGAAAGAGCTAGAAGGTGGGGTTTTTAGTGTTTTCAATATAAATGACAACTATTAGAGGAGATAGATATATGTTTAAGCTTATTTAACATTATACAACGTGTACATGTATTGAAACCTCACATAGTATCCTATCAGTATGTACACTTTTATGTATCAGTTTAAAAATTAGATAAAGAAAATAAGAAAAGGGATTTCAGAGTATCTTTGATTGTTGACTCATTATTAAAATTTTGCCTTTCCAAGAAAAAAAATGTGTGAATGGAGTACACACACTCATCTTTCACAAGAATATGTCTACTTAGAAACAGAAGAATTGACAAACTGGGATAATTAATAATCCATCTAGACATTTTGTCTACTATCAGAGAGACAAGAGCTGTAGTAGGAACTGCTTTAGTCTCTCTAGCTTCATCATCAGTGATAAGTAATTTATCTTATAACATATTAATTTCCCTATGCAATTTTTGTTCTTACCCCGGAAGATTGCATTTTGCAAAGATGGGTCCAAGAACACATCCTGTTCTTGACCCACATATTCTTCTAAAACTGTGCTGTTCCTTTGTTAAGAGCTGGGATTTATATCCCATTCCTTTGCAACTGGATGGGCTTTTTTTAGCTGCTTTGAACAACAGAGTGCGGTAGAAATCATGACCCTTGACTTTTAAAGGTAGGAAAAAGAAACATGTCATGCATTTCATATCACTCTCTTGAGGTGCTTGGTTCTAGAACCCACCTACCACACTCTGAGGAAGACCAAAAACTTGGGAAGATGCCTCCTTGGAGAAGAACAAAAGCATCTGGTCTTTGCCCCTGGCCTAACTTTCATACAACAGTCAGCACCAAATAACCAAACACAAGGGTCAATTATCTTGAATGTGAATCCTCCAGCTGGCAATCAAGGCACCACAGGGGATACCTTGTGGATTTGAGACAAGAGGTTCCTAAGCCCTACCCAAATTGCAGATTCATGGACAATTACTGTTTAAACCACTAAGTTTGGGGGTTAGCGTATGTATATATGTGTCTGTTACACATTTTGTACCTAGAAGTGAGATACTGCTATAACAAAAATATATACATATATATATACATACATATATATATATATATATATATATATATATATATATATATATCTGCCTTTGGGATGAGGCTATGGGAAGAAACTGAAACGGCATTGAGGAGACCTGTTATTGAAAGTCCAAAGTCTCAGGCAGAGTACTGGGGAAAGCTTCCAGGGCTTTGAGGAGGATTTTGATGCAGGTTTAAAGTGAAATGTGGACGAGGTGAATGGAAGCTGAAGGCAAGGAAACCTTTGTTAAGTAGGCACGGTACAGAACCCGCCAGCATAAACGTCTGCAGTAACGCGGTGAAAAGGATATGTACCTGCTCTGCTCAGTGATCTAGTTAAGAACATTTCCAGGTGGAACATACAAAGTACCACCTGATTTTTCACTAATTGCTTATAATAAAATGTAAGGCAAGGCACCAGCTAAAAATAAACTTTAAGTGTAAAACAACCAGAGCTTTCCAGGTTTGAAATAAGACTGTTTCTTATACTCAGATTCTCTAAAAACAATGACTAAATTAAAATGTAAAAAATGAAATCCGGGGTAGTCTATGAGATCCTTTGTTAATACCTCAGAAGGATTTAAGAGAGTGGCTCATAAAACATTTCAAACAGAGTAGCTTTTTAGAAGACTTTAAGCCAGCTTATTCACATCTTTTCTGTTGAATAAAAGGGTTTCCAAGACTTTTAAGACTACTTTCCATTCATATCTCAAAACATGCAAGTAGAAAGGGCTCATTTTGAAAAGCTGTGGCAATTTGTTGTTTATCTAATGGAGTTGATTATCAATTGATACATAAGAAATCTATAAGAATTTATCAACTTAAACTGAATGCCAATGAAATAATGCAAAATGAAGTGATTTTAAGATCCCCAAACTTAGAATTAAGCAGGCCATTTTTAACTCACAGTTTTTGTGGTGCACCAGATTATTCGGTGCCTTATTTGGGAAAGGTATTCTACACATGCCTTAACTTCACATTTCAGTTTTCAAAGGGAATATCTTCTTTCTAATATTACTGATACTTGAGAAACAAGATGCTTTCCCTTTTAGTAGTTTTCAAAGGCTTCAACTAAGCTGTCACTCCGACTTTCACACTGAAAGTCACTGTATAATTCTCCTTCTCTGATGATACAGTTCTTTCCCACTGCCTGAATGTGACCTGTAGTCCTCTAACAGTTAATTCTTACCCTATTTTTGTTTTGGTTGTATTCTGCATTTTTACAAATGTATTAATGAGAATTACACCTAATACACAAACACATGCTGCTTTTGTCAGAGATCAGAAAAATACTGTACTTTTTATTTACCACAAAATTCTTCTTAACATTCAAGGCCACTGTGCTGCTTTACTAAATATGGTATGACTGAACTGCTTCTTAATTATGTTGAACCCTAAATCTTAGGATAAGGAGATAATAGTGTTAACTGCTTATATGAGGAACAGTTCATGGTTTAAAGGAAATAAAGTAAGAGGCGAATATTTTATCAATGTGGTTAATAGAAAGGGTAAGCATTGGTAGAACCCAATTTGAAAAGAGGATTATTCTATGTATTTTCTAAGGTCATGCCAATGATGTTGTGTTTCAGCAAATGAATTGCAGTCTAAATATATCTGCAATATTTCCCTTTGCATTTGGCATTTGGAGACTGGAAGCTGTTGTGGCAGCAGGTACATATTTGGGATTGTCTCAAACCTAGGGAAAATACATCTTTCTCCTTGCAGTGCACATCTTTCTCTTTGCAGTGTCAGAGTAACTCACCAAGTACCAGCTGAGCTGCATTCCTTGTAAAGCAATCTTAATATGGCAAGCCCAAAGACCTTAGCCTTCATGATAATTTCCAGAGTGAAACGTTCACAGGATGAAATGGAAAATCATGAGCAGCTCATCTTTTTCTCTGTCATCCTTGTTTATGAAAACCTAAAAAATGTGAATGAGCTTTTGCTGTTTGTGTTTCCCTAAGCTTCGTAGGGACATATATGGAATTCATCACAGTGGGTTAGCAACTCTATGAGAGTTCTGCACAAGTGGATTTCTGTTGTTTGAAAAACTAGTCACTGTCACTGGATTCAAAGTTACTAACTTGCAAAAAACAAATCAAATTTACTCAAATCATTTTCTCAAAATCTAATATAGCATGATGATGGAATTTACCTTTCAGTGGTTGTCATTTAATGAGTCAATTCTGTATAGTTTAACTGAGTGCATGTCAGTCAGATCTCTATCCCTGATTCATTGAGGCAAGAATTTTTTCATATTATTTTGTTCATTCTTCCAATACTTTTCTCACTCCTTAGCAGACAAGAGCCAAGGTTTATGGTCCTTTGTTTCAGGGTTGTGATGTGGGGCTGATTCTCAAACACTAGAGAAAGACAGATCGTATACTCCAAAGGACCCCACTCAGACCTTATCTTCTGTGAACAAATACTTGCACCTCCACACCACAGCCACAGCAACCTGTATGCGACAGGTTCCCTGGAGAAGTGGATCTTATATTGGCCAAGTGTTCTCAAATGGGACATTTACTGTTCAACTTGGATTACTTTTATATAGACCACAGACTTCTTCCTGCTAGAAAGAAGATCATATCCATCCATGCGGTTTAAGAGATGGAGTGACAGCTTTTGTAGACTCCAAAGGTCAGGTAAATGTAAATGATCCAACTGAACTTCCTGTTCCATGCTCATAAGGAAGTTAGGGACTCTAGACAAAAGGACACGGGAAGAAGAATTTGGGGAATTTCTTAAGCTGGTAGTTTTCCATGTTTGTTTGTCTTATATGTCCACTTGTTTTCCTAGGATGAAAATCAGTGACATGCATAAACTGAAAAAGGTCTATTTGTCTTTGGGAACAGTTGTTGACACCATGCTGTTTAGATATTCTTTGTGGGGTACTCGCTTTGGTAGCAGATACACTAAAATTTGATATTCTTGGTGGGGAAGCCCAAGAGAATGTATAGAAATAAAAAGACTAATTTCTTGAAAATGTCGATCTATGCAAGTTGACTGATCATATGAAACATAAGGCAGGCTTTTAATTTATTGCAAATTAAATGTGCAAAAATGAAAATTTTTATTTATCTCAAAATGAATTTGCTCACCATCTCTATTTACATTTGACACTTATCAAAGTATAATTTTCAAAACTGGAAAAACATGACTGACCTACAAATATAAAATTAACAAGAATCCAAATTGAATTAATTGCTGAGAAAATGAGAATAGGAAAACTAACCAAAATATTTCCAAGTGAGGCAGAAATACTATAGTAATTAGAAAAAAATGATGAAATTGTATCAATAATTTAAGACCTTGGATTTTAATTTTTTTTATTAGCAAGTAACTTTGTCTCTAGGGCAAAATTCATTTGAAATGCTATTGGAAAAAATACTTTGAATTGCTATTGGTTTTCTAAAAGTTAAAATTTCCTTTTTTTAGAGTGATAAAATACTCTTAACAGAAAACAGTGAGTTGACAAAACTATTTCCTCAGAGAATCAACCTTTTGTCTATTTTCATCTTTGTGATTTTTTTCCTTTTAATGTGCTGATGTAATTAATTATGTTTTTTCACAAAGTGGGAAATGTAGGGCTAATTCCTTTTCAGTTATAATTTCAATAAAACAATGAAATATACGCCAATATTTTGATAACATTTCTTGTAAAACTGAGAACAAATATTGATTTTTTATTGGTGTTTTGGGTCTTTTAATATAATGATATTTTTTATTAGTACATGTTTGTGGTACATAATGAATATATTTATTGTGACTAGTTTGTACATGTACATGACATATCTTAATTCTCTTTGTGTCACCTATTCCACTCCCAACATCCCTTGGTCCTCTTTCCACTTGCAAAACATCTACCTCTCTCCTATTTTCTACCTTTTATTTTGATTTTTAAATTATTTATACTTTGGTTTCTCATATAAGAGAAAGCATACTATATGTGAACTGTGTTTCTGATTTATTTCACTTAACATTATGGTCTGAAGGTATATCTACTTTCCTATGAATAACTCAAATTTATCATTCTTTTGAGCAAAGTGATACTCTGTTGTATATATTTACCATTCTCTCTTATGGGCATCTAGGCTGCTTCCAAGATTTAGCTATTATGAATTGTGCTGCTATAAAGCTGGGTAGGTGTCCATCACAGTAGTATGTTGTCTATAACTCTTTTAGGAAGATACCCAAAAAGGGAATAGTTGAGCCATTGGAATTTCTATTTTTAGTTTTTTACCCATATTAAATTCCACAGTGATCGTAATAGTTTACATTCCCACCAACAATGTAGCATGGTTCCTTTTTCTGCTCAGCCTCACCAGCATTTATTATTGTTTGATTTCTTGATGATAGACATTGTCTCTGGAGCAAGATGAAATCTCACTGCTTTAATTTACAATTCTCTAGTGGCCAAAGATGTTGAACATTTTTTCATGTGTTTATTGGTCTTTGTACTTCTGAGAAGTGTCTATTCATTTTGGTTACCTATTTTATGATTAGTGGTTTTATTCTGAAGGGTCTGATTTTTTTTT
>RJWM01012389.1:0-56503 GCA_004363535.1 Dasyprocta punctata | reverse complement strand
TTGGTCTGCACAAACTTACCACCAATCAGCTAACATCCCCAAGAGACTGCTGTTTCTGCTCCTCTCCCTGGATACCGCCCTCCCCTTTTTCCCTATTGGCCCACACCCACTATACGGACCTAAGTCTGCCTAGATACTGTCCCCTCATTGGCTCTCACTCCCTATTGGCTCGCACCCTCTATATAGCCTGCTGCACTTCCACATTAAACCAGATCTGCGCCATCAGCCTGATCTCTGCGTCTCCTTTGTCGCGTTGGTGCGGTCCTGCCTGGGGTGAGGCCCATCCGGCCTCAAAACCTGGCAGATCAAATACTAAACTCTAGAATTCCCTGACCAGCACTTGAGACACATGATGGTGAGATGTAAGTTTCAGTGGGTTTGGGCAGCCACATTCCTATTCTTGTGGTATTGTTGTTTGCAGTTACTATGCCCACACCATTGAGTGGGCTCCACTCACGGTCTGCAGTTTTCACCTGCAGAGTTACCCCATTCCTGTTATCTCTGGTTCCTGGGGTCTCCACAACAAATTTCACTTCATTACCACGGATTTGTGCAATTCCTTTTCAGGTCTCCTCTACTTGGCTTCCAGTTCATCCTTTAAAATTTGTGTGGAAGCCTCTCTGACCCCTCAATTCTTGCATTCCACATGCTGGTAAAATTAGGATCATGGGGATGATGAAAAGTCTGCCAACAACAAGACCAGTATCAGGTCCCCCTTGGACCATGGCAGCAACAGTCTTTGAGTGCTTAAATAGATGAGCACAGTTAAATGAATCCCAGATAACTGACTCCCTAGAGAGCCCTTCTTCATCAGGGAGACCAGAGCCTTTCTTATTGATTGAAAGGTTTAAATTTTTGCCCTTTTGAACATAAAACAAGTGGCATCTTGCTTGTTTCTGAGATACCATCAAAGAATCTTTCTTCCTATCCCTCAAATAAGTACATTTGGTTTCATTTTAATGTTGCTAATATCTTTAGCATGCACTTTTCCTCAGGCCCCAACTTTGTGCATGCTTAGTTTGAAGCCAAATTTTAAATATTTCAATTTTTTCCACTTTGCTTTTTGTTTCTAATTCTCACTATAAATCTGGTTATAAACAGTCAGTTATAGCCATTGCATGGCCTGAATATAGAGTTGCTTTGATGCTTTTCTACTAGATTAATCCATCCATTACACTTACTATCCAAAGTCTAAGAAAATGAGCAAATGCACACGATTTTTTTCCCAAAGTATAACATATATCACCTGTAGTACAATTGTGTATAGCTACCAAGTGAGATTTTCTGAGTCTGATCTTTTCTGTCTACATTCCTGTCAAAATTCTGGTCTTCTGAGCTTCAACCAGAATCACTCACCAGTTTCTGCTTTCAAAATTATTAGCCTGCATCTGCAGACTTTGCCAAACTCTTCCTGCCCACTAATTCCCAGTTTTCTAAACCACATGGTCAAGTAGAATCATAGCAACAACTCCACTCTGAGTAACAATTTTCTGTATTAATCAGCATTCTCATCATTTGGACAAAATACTCAACACCCACAATTTAAAGGAGGAGAGCTTTAATTTGGCTTTCAGTTTTTAAGAATTCAGTCCATAGTCAGCTGGCTCCAAGGCAGAAACATGGCAGAGCAAATATTCTTATTTCATGGTGTCTAAGAAGCAGAACAGGAGGACTCCTAAAGAGAAAGGGAAAAGGACCAGATATATTTCCCAAGGTCATGTCTCACTGGCCTACACCAACATGCTTATACTGGGCTTTACTAATCACCTAGCTGTATTTTGAACAAATCATGTTGATACAATTAGCTTAACCACCACACATACCAAGATTTAGTAAGGAGTAGTGTGGCTAATAAAGAAAAGACTTTTTCATCAGTTCCTCTTTATGGAAACATGATCGTGTTTCTATTGCTCCACTTCTGATAAATCAAACAGTACTTTGTCTAGTTTGTTTTAATGGACAGATACAATGTTATGAATTTATCATATGCAACATGTTGTAAATCCTATATGTATCATGAGTGACTAACTCTACCAAATTAACACATGCATTACCTCATATACTTATTGTAGTAATTTTTGGCATGGACTGTACATTCACTTCTTAGCATTTTCCATGGGTAAAAAAATCTACATTTACCTAGTCACCATGTTGTACCCTTGATGTCTTCCTCTTTTTCCTCCTATCTAAGTGTGTTTTAAAGAAATAAATCTTCAATTATTTGTCACTAACATTTTTCTTTTAACCAAAAACTAGTATTTATCAAACCTTACTTAGTATAGTAAGACTAAGGAAAAATGTTGATTTACATCTTTATTTTTCTTTCTTAAAGACATTTGTACCAATGCAGTTCATAATTTGGTGCTTTTGGGGAAGTAGCATTCAAGAAATTGAAGGCATTCCACACTCTTAAGAATCAGCAACTATGTGAAATGAATATTCAGAGAAGTTACAAATCTTTATGCACTACTTTTGCATGGCTACTTGGAGTGCCTTTTTAAAGTAGGCAGAGTTCCCAATGTTAGAGTATAAATTTAAGCCATCTATGAAATCTTACACAGATGAGCTCTGCTCACTTCAGGGAAATCTAGGCAAAATAAGATTCAAGGCAGTCAAACATTAAAATAGTTACATTTCAATGACATCTTTCTCATGAATGAGTAGTTCTTTTAAATTGAAATATTTCTAAGCATTCTGACCTAGAGGAAAGCATAGTTTAAGACAATATTCTAGTGATACTTAAAGAGATATTTTTTATTCGATATTATATATAATGAAGAAAAACACTAGACAAAAAATGAAAGACTGGTCTGAATCTCAGAGATCTCATAAATCATATATTTGGATGTTTTGTGTAAAAATGCCACTTCAAGCCATACCACAAAATATTTCTTTGCCAATGCTTTTTAAGAATAGCAAAAGATTTGAGAAATTCATAACTAATCCTTTTTTATGCAAATATGAAAATTACTATAAAAAGACTAATATTGTTAAATGACTAAAACTGTTTGATGATACTTTTTCTTAGACAATTTTTTAACCACTTCAGTAAAATGAACTGCTAAATTTATCTTGAGCATATCAGAATTATTTCTACATTTTAAAAGCACTGTTGTCTTTTTTCACTTACATGGGTAGAATTTCCACTAATCTTATTTTGGGACACTATAGAAGAAATGTGCAGCTTGGGAATGAAGTGGTAGATTTATTTTCCCAAAATGCTTTATTAAAATATTAAACCAAATATAGTCAAGCCATATGTCTACTCTGCCAAAGAAAATAACACTATATGTCACAAAGTAACAATATATGTCTTGCATAATAGGGTTGTATTTCCTGATTACTGGATGCCACATAAAACCAAAAGCATCAATTTGGGACAGATTTTCTTTTTGTATGTGCCAATCATACATAAGTCTGATTTTTACCACCAACTTTTTAGAATTGACTTTACAAAGCTAGACAATATTAGATTGTTGCATTAGATCATTATTTTTTGGAAGATCTGAATCTTCAATTCTGTTAAGCTACTACTGATATATTTCTACCATACACTATATAATGTCACTTGTAATTCACTTCTTGGGAACCACATTAAATTTTCACCCTTCCTACCCTTTCTATTTTAAAAGCAAGATATAAAAATTAATTATTTTTAGAAGAAAACAGTTGAAGTTTTTACACTAAATATTTCATCTGACTATGTATTTCAAAGTGTAACAATTCTTTTAAAAATTATTGCTCTTTAATAAACCTCTAATTCTGAATATTAGGATGAATATACACTAGAGAAACATAACTAGAGAAATACACTAGAGAAATAAAAGAAGTGAGTCTTTTCATTTATATTATCAGTACTCAGCACCAGCTTGACACAGGAATACTGTGTATAGTATGGAGATATTAGCAACCACCTGCTGCTTTCAAAAACTTTAATTGTTACAGATTTAGGGAGAAGTTACTTACATAATACAGTATTTCCAAGAAAAAACATAAAGAACAATCCTGAACCTAAAGAAGAAATTTAAATCTCATCAACCTCTCAAAAGTACCACTCATTATTTACCTTTCCCTGTTCCCACAAAAATCATTGTAATCTAGTTTACTTATTCTTTTTTTCTGATGAGAATTATTCCTACTCTTATAAACCCAAAAGAGAAATTTCATATCCCTTTGAATTTTGAATTAGGTGGATATAGTAAAACTGTCTTTAAATTACAGCTTGGAACTAGGTATTTTGTAGGTAACATATAGTTTTCTTTTGTGGTGTACTTAGTCACAGATTGAAAAAAAATTAATGTTTTATATTACTTGCACATCAGTTCACTTTGCTTATGGATAGGGTCTATGATTTTCTCTCAAAGTCACAAGTACTGAATTTCACACAGTCATACTTCTAGCTTACATGGAACAAATTCTCCATCCAGATAAATATTACTAACTAACAGGTTAATTTTTCAAGAGGTCTTATTTTGAAAAATCCACATAAATAATCATTTTTTCTTAAAACATTATTAAATTTTAAATTTTACTGTAGAATATATTGCATGTTTTCTTCAAAGAGGAAAATAATTTTCTTATCTTTGTTTGCATTCTAAAATTACATGGTAACAAAATTCATTCAGGAAGAAAGAAAATGTATGAGCATTTGAACAGATATAGTAAAGCATTTAATTACATTCAATGTCTTTTAGTTTAAAAAAAAAACTAAAGAAATAATGGATTGGATTTCATTGAAAAATACCCATAAAATCTCAAAACAAGCAGCATCCTTATAGTGAACTGGTGAATATTTGAAACAGTAGATAGAATTACAAGTATGCCCAAATTTAGCCAACTAATGAGCATTGTCTTGGCAGTCTTATCCATTGTAACAAGAATGCAATGAATGAATTAGCTAATTGTAGTTTGATTATACAGTAGAGGAGTACTTGGCAATGCAAATGAATGAGTTACCTAAGTTAGCAAGATAGGTAAATGTTTCAGACAAGTTGTAGAGCAAATAAAACCAGTTACAAAACAAGTTTCCTTTGTAAAAGCTCAAAAACAGAAAAGAAACTACAATACTCTATGTAGTTAGGTCAGTAAAACCGTGTCCTCGATTCATTAAGGGAAAAATTGATATTCTAGTGCTCATTTTGGAAACAAAATTATGGCTGAGTTGTGTAAATATAATTTGATGTCCCCCATACCTCTGCTAATCTCTTCCTCTCCATAGAAGTAGTACCTGATAAATGCAATCACATCTGGAATAATAAACTCATTGATCTTCCATTTCATTTCTACCATTAAGAAAATGGAAACATGTTTATCCATTTTGAGTTATCTTTTTGATAAGATAAAATTTAAGTGTACTATTTAACATATTACTTGATTTAATGTATTTTCTCTCTCCAATTAATATGGAGGTCATGATGTGAAAGTAACAAAAGAAGACAAGGCAGATTTATAAAAATGTAGACAGATGATATAGATATTTAAAGCTACACAGAATATTAACACCATAATTACTGTGTTGCAAAGTGTTACACTTGTAGTACCTACCATGAATGGACTTCAGTTCCTCTTCTCAAACATGCTACATGTGAAAAAGTCAGGGTGTCTTCATGCTATTTGATATGATTTCCCATCTTCAGTTATACCCTGTGCAAGTTGTTCTCAGTTTAAAACTGGAGAATGTCCATGAAACATACAAATGTGAAAAGTAAATAACTACATTCTTTTAAAACAACTTTTTCAGTTTTAAGAAGTCTTATTCTTTGGTCTAATACTTCCAAGTAGAATTTTAGATTGGTCTTACTATGTATTCATTTTCTTGAAATGACATTTAACATTGGTTGAGAAAAAGAAAAGCAATGTAGTTAACTAGTTAAACATTGATGATCACTCCAAGTCACTTTAATGGTAACTGGCCTGAATTTATCTTAACTTGTTATTTACTTCATTTGTACATTGGTTCTCTTTAGCTTTCCCACAGTAAGTTGAAAGGAAAAACCAATAACTGTGCCAATCATTCATTTCTTCAAAATATGCTTCGAATGATGTTTTCCATAAACATCATTGATGTGCCATTTGAAACACAAACTTCAATGTTCAGAGGTTCCAAATATACAGTCAGAAACAACTCCAGAGTTCCTTCATCCAGATCTCATGTTAAAGATAATGACAGGAAAAATTTTAACCCAGAATTTGTGAGTGGTTTGCCAAATGCTACAGTGCTGGTCACTGATCATCAGGTGACCTAAAAACCCAAGCTGTACTTTTTCTCATGTATCCTATTTTTCTTAGCAATGTATTACATGTACATCATTAAAGTAAGGGGAAAAAAGAATAGTGGACTATAATTTCTTCTTACAGGAATTATAAAGTTACATTATTTCTGTATTACTTGGGTAAATCTTGCTGGAAGAAATTTAAGGTGAAGATATTTGGGCTGTCTTCCAGCTGTTTCATAATACTTCGCAGCACAGTGATTGGTCTCTCCAATCTTCCCTAGTTTAATCTGATAACATCTTTGAAGCTCAAAATTGACTCAGATTTTCATATGTGTGAATTGTTCTTTTAACCTTTTTAAATCAAGCATGAAATTCAAATCAATAGAATTATAAATACACACACAACTGGAAGAGGTGACTGACCATTTATATTGCTTTTTGAGATTGCCATAAAAATATATCGTGCTTTCATTCAATGATCTTCATACTTGTTTTTACTCCTAGGCCATTTTAAGCTCCAGTGATTGTCAATATGATCTCATTTACTGTAAGACAGCTGTAAAATTTTAAAATGAACATAGTTTAGCCTTCGCCTATACTTTGATCTTATTCCATTATTTTGACTCCTTAATTCTTACTTTAAATCATGAAAAGGAAACAAAAGTTCTTATGCAATTTTGTTTCATTGTTTGTAATGAATTAATGAGAGTTAATGAAGTAAAACACAGAAAGTAAGGTAACGCCAAATACAAAAATTCACATATATTCATGTAAAATGCTGACAGCTTGCTAAGCAATAATATTAACTCTTATTTCTGTGACTAATTGTATGTATTTGTGAATCAGGTAGTAAATCATTTATGTGTGATATGGTAGCAAAATATCTGCTATCCCTAAAATGATGTAATTATTTTTAGTATTGTCTAGAGTTTGTTGAGGTCATTGTAATCACTAAAAAGTCAAATGAGGAAATGTAGTATGATTCCTTATCAAACAACTATATTTTGCTTTTAAAAATTTCTCCAATAAGTAACAATACAAAAATGTTACAACTCATGAATGACATTAAGGGTACACATTTTAGAGTTTAACTTCCTAGGTATGAATTTTGACCTGGCACTACTTATGTGACAGGGCAGGTCACTAGGTTTTCTCAGCTTCATCTGCCAAACATAATAATAATAGTATATATATCAAAGATACTTTTTAAAATGTAAGAAAATAATATGTGAACATCACATGTACAAACCTCACAGGAGTGCATCGTAAGTGAGAAGCATGTGTATGTTAACTGCTATCACAAATAGTTTCTTTATGTTAAGTACTTATTTAGAGAAAATCCTCAAAATGAGGCTATGAGCCTCAAACTAGTGGCCCATAGTTTGTGATTTTAAAGCCTTAATATACAGTGATTAAATATTTTCTAAAACACAAAATTTAACTTATATCATATCAACAAAACCTTAACTTGCATTTGAGCAGTGACTGGTATGTGGTGTCCATAAAGAAAATCATTTGATTATAATTTTTGTTTTATAATCTCATACATTTTCTACTGTTGAAAATATATAGGCAAAGGCTCACATTTTGTATTGCACCAGTATGTAAGGAAATGCTTATATTACAATTATTTTTCCTCTTCTGTCCATTATTTTTCTGACATCTATACTCCTTCATTACATCTGCATATTGTTCTATTTCTTCTTACAGCACTTCTGAATGCCCCAAAAATTTGATAAATATTTGGTTCTTCTTTCCAGTTTAATCCTTATTTTTATGTCATACCTCTATCACATATGAAATTTATTTTGATATATAAGTAGGTGAATCTGTGTGACTTCATTTTCTATACTTTTTCTTTGTCCCATGCCTCCTTTGTCCAGAACTTTCTATAAAGTCACTTGTATTTTTCTTTCACTTTCTTGTTCTTTTCTTTTGTTGCTGACCTCCCTACACCTTTCCTTTCTTGCTTGTGTGTCCCCTTCCTTTACTCACTTCCCTTCCTTAGAACCTGATTTTCCTCCTCTTCCATCTTCACTCAGTCATCCAATGCTTACTTTGTCTTCTCTTATCTTTGAAAGATTTCCAGGAAACAGTAAGCATTAATACTGCTTTCTAGTTCAAGGGACAATGACATATCAGAAGAAAGAGACAGAATTATTCAAATATATTTATCATGGAATAAATCCAGTTTTATTTAACTGTACATGACTATCTTGCTGGTAAAATAGCTCTAATATATACATAAGAAATGACATAAATCCATCAGTTTGGTAAACTGAAATGTAATAACAGTGATGAGTGCAGTTACAAAATAGAAATCATGATGTTGGCATTAAGAACTTTAGCATTATGTAAATCAGCTTTCCATTAGTACCTGAGATAAACAACTTGCAAAAAGAAAAAGATTTGCTTTAGTTCACAGTTTGGGGGCTTCTGGTCCATGATTAGCTGGCCCTCTTGTTTTGGATCTCTGGCAAGGTAGCAAATCATGGCAGGGGCATCTGGTGAAACAAAAATCACTCACTTCTTGGCCAGAGAACTACAAAGTGAAGAGGAAAGGGTTCCACAGTTCCTGATGAGGATGTATTAATTGTTTTCCTGATGCTGGACACAATATTCAGCATCCACAACTTAAAAGAGAAACAATTTGATATAGCAGATTCAGTCCATCGTCAGTAGGTTCCAAGGTAGAAACATTATTGCGGAAAGGTGGAGTAGTGCAAAGATGCTGAGTTCATGGCATCCAGGAAGCAAAACAGAGGAACAGAACCAGAGATAAAGGGTTTGGGGCCACTCATAGATCTCAAAGCCAAGCCTGCCTGATCCACCTAGACACAGCCAGAAATGTGCTCCATCAATTCCACGGGTGGTGTCTCGGTTACTTTTCTCTCATTGTTGAGACAAAATACCTGATGCCCAAGATGAAGGAAGGAAACGTTTATTTCTTACAGTTTTTGGAGGTTTCAGTCCATACTTAGCTGGCTCCAAGGCAGGGTGGCATGGCTGAGGAGCAGTCATTCATGGCAGCTGCAAACAGCAAGAGCAAAAAGGGCAAAAGAGAACCAAAGAGGAGGAAACATGCCTTCTTCCCTCCCTTATATAGTATGCTGGCTCTTTCCTTGGGTGGGTGCAGCACTCACCGCCAGTCCAGTACTAGACAACGAACTAATCACAAATGCTAGATTCAGCCACCTCCATGACTACATGAGGTTTGGGGGGCCACCTAGACACAAACCATAACAGGTGGATCCCAGTGCCATAACCACCACAGAGGGTATACATTTTATTACTTTGTGTTAGGTTTTTCAGCACAACAAAGAGACAAAAAAAAAAAAAGAGGCTTTTATTGAGGAAGAGGAGAAGAATGCACAGCTCACTGGAATTGCCAAGCTCACTGGAATCCTCTGACCCAGAGACAAATAAAGCTGAGGTACGTATAAACTCTGGTCAGAGATGGAGTTTGGGGTGGGTATTGATGATGTGTTAGGGACTGATCGGAGTTTTCTTCACATGGGCACAGGAAAAAAGAAAGAATAAGTTGTAATCAGGGCTGAGGGGAGAAGAAGGAAGTGGGATAAGAAAAATAAGCTATTGTTTTGGCCTTTGGCTGTGTTAGACCACCATCATAATGTTCAGCATTTGGGCAGAAACTTTTCACATTGCACCCCCAATTCTGGGCATGGAGCTACAGGACTTAACGTTTGTCCTGGTGGATTTTGGTTTTGCTTTGGTCCAATTGTTTTCTAACTCTTTGTTATGGACTAAAAGCTGGTGGTCAATTTAACACCAGATGAATTAAATCAGCATGGTGCTAAGTGTAGATGGACCATCTGAGGACTGTTGCCAGCATAAAAGGAGATTTGGAGAGGAAGAGTGAGGCATTGCGGGTTCTCCTAATAGTTGGAGCCATTGGTTCTCCTGGAGGAGCTTGTCATGGTTAGCTTCCCTGATATGAATTCAGTCATTATCATCAAAGGAGCTCAGGACATTGTCACTGAGGGTGGCTGCAGCTAACTTTGGAGGAGCTCCAGTCCTTACATTGAGCATTGCTTCTTGGCTCTGGAGGGGAAGTGTAGAACAGCTGCCCCACAGGCAGTCCACCCTGCCTTGGAGCCAGCTGATTATGGACTGAAACCTCCACAAATTGTGAGCTAAATGAAATTTTTCTTCCTTAATTTTGGGCATCAGGTATTTTGTCCCAGCAATGAGAAAAGTAACTAAGACACAGAGGACAGCTAAGAGTTTTTCTTGAACCTTAGAAGAGACTTGAACTTTGGAAGAATGAGACTGTGGGGAGGGAATTACTTTGTTTTGGTTGCACTCAGGACAGTGATATCATGTTAGACAAAATTATTATCTTACTGGGTTTGAGTGTGAAGCTGACAAAGGAAGAGACATTGCAGTTAAGAAGGAATGTTACCTTAGTGGGCTTTGGGATTGGTGCAGCATACTTCTAGGTGTGTCTGGACGGATCATGAAGGTTTGGCCTTGGAGTCTATATGTGGTTGTTCATCCTTTCCTCTCTGACACTATTACCCTACTGTGCTTCCTGGCCACCATGAATTAAATATTTTTGTTTTGCAATACCCTTCCACCATGATGTTTTTACATTGGAGTCGTCATGAACTGAATCTCCCAAAACTGTGAGCCAAATTAAACCTCCATCCCTTTAAATTGTGTATTGGGGTTGTGTCTAGTGATGAGAAAGCTGACTAATACAGTTCCAAATCATGAAAAGACCTCCCTACCTCTTAGTTCCACCAATGACTGATAACATCATTCAGGGGACCAAGTTTTTAACATGTGGGACTTTGGAGCACAGTCAACATCTGTTGTGGTTTGAATTTAGATATCCCGCAAAGCCTCATGAGGATACAGGTGTGACTTTCAGAAGTGGCTGGATCTAGAGGGTGTGACATGGGAATCGATGCAACTGGTGCATGGTGCAATGCTAGGCTCAAGGGCACAAAACTTAAGGGTGTGAGGGCTACCCACCACAAGCCTGGTTAAGCTAAAAAAAGGCAGAAAGATGTTGTTAAGTTTTCTTGTTTGTTTTGCTACCTTCTACCCACCATGAGCTGTTTTTCTGCTGAAATGCCTGGCTGCGCCTCTCCCTGTTTGGAGCCAGCTGACTATGGGCTGAAACCACTCTGAGGTAAATAAACCTTTCTCCCTTTCACTTGTGGGTGTCAGGCATTTTGTCATATCAATAAGAAAAGTAACGAAGACAGAACTTGGTACCAAAGAGGTGGGGTCATTGCTGTGACTATACCTGACCGTGTGGTTCAGGAGCCTTTGGGAATGGCATATGGGAAGAGTTTGAGAAAGTTCAAAGATGCTAGCTAAAAAAGTAGATAGGCTGAAATGCTGTAGGCTATACTTGAAGGGAGATTCTGGTCAGAGCTCTGAATACCAGAAGTCTGTCACAAATCCTGCCAGTAAAGGCCAGACTCAGGAGGTTTCTGCTGGGCAGAAGGACTGCATAGGTGGTTGGACTCCATGTGATGTGTCTTATGCCTTGGTAGAGAGTTCGTCCTCATTTTGCTCACATATCTAGAGAATTTACCTGAGACTGAGATTAAGAGCAGTGGACTAACTGACCTGGCAGAAGAAATTTCAAGGCAATCTAATGTTGAGGTAATGGCATAGCTACTTTTAGGGGCTGTTAACCACATTTGTGTTGACAATCAAGAGCAAAAAGCCCAGGAGCATAATTTAAAACAATTTAAAGTTTAGCCAGAAAAAAAGGCTCCAATAAAGCTATGAACTGCAAACATAGAGCAGAATGGATGTTGACTGCTGAGAAAGAACAGGGGAATAGAAAAGATGGCCTGAGGGCATCACAAGAAGCAGCAGGACTCTACATTTTGCAGCCTCAAAATTATAAAAGTGAAAGATTTTGCTTTGAGAAGACAGTCCCAGAAGACCATGTTCCAGAATGGTGGCAGCCTAAGGAGGTTTTTCCTTGAGAATTGGTTCATAGGCACGTGACCCCTACAGTCAAAAGGAAGGGAGTCTCGCTCCTGCTCTAGCTGGTGGCAGACAACGGCATTATCCATGAGATGCTGGTTTTGGGTGCACGCATAATGCAAGAGTTGTGGTGTCAGGAAGTCTTCTACCCAGACGTTAGAAGAAGGCCTGGGAGGTCAGTCAGTGTGTCTCTGAGCATGCAGTGGGTGAAGCTGTGAGTGTGAAGTCAAAAGTGGCCTGGAAACCCCAGAAGTTTGGAGAAGTCAGGAATGTGAATCATCTGATGAAAACTCCAAGGAGCAAGCAGAACTGGCCCCCACAGAGAAGCCACGAGTGCTACAACCACTGGCAGTACCATAGGGACAGAGGGACTCAAATCCTTTGGAGTTCACAACTTGTCACACATTGTTGGGCCTGCTAGAAGTAGAACTGTGAGATTTATTGTTTGCCCTGCTGGATTTTTTTTCTTTGTTTCCATTCTTGCTATCCTCCTGTTTGTAACTTTTGGAATGGAAATGTCTATCTTGTGCCATAGAATCTTGGAAGTGTTTTACTTTCTTTTTATTTGTACAGGGGCTCACAGCTAATCTCATAAAAGACTTTGGACTTAGACTTTTCATCATTGTTGAAACTGTTAGGACTTTGGCAACTCTTGGAGATGGACTAAACTCTTTTTGCATAAAGGGATATACATATGTCTTTGGGGAGCCAGGGGTGAATGTTATGGCTTGCTTTTAGATATGCCCCACAGCCTCATTCTGACATAGGCGGGCCTTTTTCATAAATGGCTGAATCTAGAGTGTGTGACACTGGAATTTATTCATGGTGCAGTGCTAGGCTCAAGGGCGCTAGGATTAAGGGCATAACTGCTAGCCATCCTAAGTAACCTGGGTAAGATAAAAGGAGTAGAAAGACACTGTTAATGTCCTTTGCTTGTTTCGCTACCTTCTGCCCACTATGAACTGTTTCTCCTCTGAAATGCCTGTCTGTTATGCAACTCTGCATTAGAACAAGCAGATGATATATTGAAACCACTACAAACTATGAGCTAAATAAACATTTCCTTCCTTCACTTGTAGATGTTGAATATTTTGTCTTAGAAATGAGAAAAGTAATTAAGACAACATTAAAACTGCAACAACTAAATTTTGGGAAATATATACATATATATAGAGAGAGAAGTATAAATGTATAGAAAAGAAAATCTCATATCTATTTATTAAAAATTCACACACTGCTATATGAATAACTGTCCAACAAATAAGGTAATCAGGGAAGTACTCTCAGATCATAAAATGCAGAAGCTACAGTGAATTGCTTTTAGAAAGCAATAATTGGGATTGTTCTTTGAAAGAGAGATTCTAAGGAGGGAAGATCCTTTCAGGAATTAAAAATTACTATCATATATAGCATAGTTCTATCAGTTAGACAATTATTTATTCTGTCAAAGACTGATTAGAAAGCCACTGATTTTATAGATAAGAAAACTGAAACATAAGAGGTTAAGGAATTGATGCAAGATTACACAGCAAATTCCAAAATGACATGAATTGGTCTGTTCCAGTAGCTATGTCATTAACTACTACTCATTAATTCCATAAGGCCTTTGGTCACTTTCTGGTCACTCAGAAAGGGGCAAGGTAGGCATAAAAGCATGATGTCATCTTGCAGGAAACAGAAATCAAGATTTTAGAATAAAGCATAGAAATATTAGGACCATTTTATAAATTAAAATGAAGACAATGTATATACTGCCTTTTTAGTAATAGAAAATCATTTAGGTAGGAAAACTATGTCTAGGAAGATTTATCCAGAAGTTCTATAAGGAATAGATGTAGAAAGGGATTAGAGACAGACAGGCCTATATCCAAGGTGTAACAACAGAAAAATAAATAGTTCTAAGTCTTACAATCCGTTGCATGTACTTGCTCTGTCGTTTTGCAACTGTCCCAACTGTACTCTGCTCACCTCCATTTTAGAAGCTTTTCCCTATTCCAGACTCACAGATCTTTGGGACAGTGTGAAGAAAAAAGAAAATACAAAAACAAAACTAGTACCTCATCAAACGCAAGTTCAACATTGTGCGTTACTGAATTTTCACTTTCCAAGAAATGAACTTTCTAGAATTGATATCTCAATTTTTCTTAATTTCTATCCTCTTTTCACACTATAGCATATGGGTTTCTACTTTCATTTCAAACAAATTTCTGAAAGAGTCCATATAAAGATATGGAATAAAGTGTATCTTTGTAAACCCAGTGATTTCTTTTGTATGCTCAGATTCCTAGAACTCAAACTAACATTCTTAAAATGCCAAGTTTTAGTGATTGATGCAATTTCGCTCATTTAATTCCAGGACTTCTTGCTTTGTTGGCTGCACTCCTCTCAATGTAGATGGCTTTCAAATGCTTCTCCAGTTTGTATCTCTCTTCATGTGCCCAAATTAATTATTCTACTTCCTTCCTGCTGCATCTGCTTAGTTATTCATTAGGTTCTTGTACTCAACATGATCAAAACAAAAATATCTTTCCCTTCAAACTATGTAAATGTTTTCTCATCAATATATAAGATGACTTTTTACTCAGTTTAAAATTTTGGTGTTTTCATCAATTGCTCTCTCAGTCTGAACCCTTCTTCAATGCAATCCATTAACATTTTTTACTTTAATGCCCAAATATCACTTCTGTGTATCCACATTTCACTTTCTCTACTGCAATCATCCAAGATCAAGCCATAATTATTTCACCCCTACACTTTGACAATAGTTTCTAACTGACTCATTTGCATTCCCTTCTCTATTTCTACAATCCATTTTCTATGTAAAACCCAATTGTCTTTTAGAAAGAAAAATTTTCACTTTTTTACTTAAATTATTAAATGCCTTTGTCTTTTGCATGAAATAAAAATTTAAAAATTTGCATGGCCTAGAAACCCACATGATATGTTTTCCAAGTACTGTCTGATGTTACAGCCACTTCTTTGTTATTGCTCATTAACCTATCCCATTCTTAAATCCCGGATTTGTCTCAATATTTTTCCACTCATCATTTACTTTGTTGCATTGCATTGCACAATCTGCTGCTGACTCTTCAAATGATTTCTAATTGAAAATATTTCGTCATCACTGAGTTGATATTCACATCAGAGAAGAGTTTGTTGCACGTTTTGTCTCAACTGCTCCTTCAATCTCCAGTCCATGTCATTTAAAACATATCCTCTTTTATTGGCTTTACAGGGCTATCACAAAATTACCTGAAGTACATGGGTTAGTTCCTATATTTTTCACAGTTAAACTTCTTGAGAGCAGGAACTCCTCCTGTTCACTGTTGTACTCCTAATTCATTAGATAATGTCTGACAGTTAATCAAATTGCTAGTGATAGTGGCTGAAAAACAAAATGATTGGGTGAATGAACTTTTCCTTTCAAGCATTTTGATAAAGTCTGTACTCTAGTTCCTTATTCTATTCTATTTTTTAAATCAGATCTTTGTCCTCTTCCACTACTTGAGTTCCATTTTTTAATCTTTTTTTCTCATAGTGTTGATTGTTGTTTTTGTCCAAGTCTTTCCAGAATTTTGGATACTGAAAACCCAAACCTTTTACTGTTCAAATCTCTGAAAAGGGGCTAACATTTTACTATCCCTTTCTTTCTTGCTCCTATATTTCCATCTATGGTTTTTGTTGTTTTTTCAGCTCTGTGTGGTTTCCAAATCTTGGCTATATTCAATCTTTTGCACACAGCAGCAAATAAAATTCATTGAAAGTTAGGTACTGATATTTTGAAAAGAGCATGAATTCCATTTGGCTACCTAGGAGGAAAGACTAAGCAGACAAAATCACAATGCAGTATTTAGTACCACTCAAAGGCATAGGTGAGTTAACTTAACTAGCTTGAGATGTGTAAATAGCCAATGGGAAACTAAGATATGAATGAGAAGTTACAGAGAAATAGACAAGAGATATAGATGATTTTGGAGAATTTTGTGTAAATATTATAGTTCAGTCTTTGGATGTGAAAAATATTCAAATGTAGAAAACACAAGGAAATTGAGGATTAGTGTTTAAATTGGGCTACAATCAAGAATTGTGAGATGGACTTGGAAAATCAGAGAGAACAAAAATGAAAAGCATCAAAGAAGCTGAGAGGTTTTTACTTTTTACTTTACGTATTTTTATTTTTTCTGCATATTTATTTTGGAGATAGAAAAGGTTGCGACCCAATCCAAATATGGGCATCTGAGATAAATATGCTCTTCTCAGATAAAGAAATACAACTGGCAAATAAATATATGAAAAAATGTTCAACATCACTGGTCATTCAAGAGATGCAAATCAAAACAACATTGGGACTTCATTTCACTCCAGAAAGAATGACTGTCATCAAGAAATCAATCAATAACAAATGCTGGAAGGACTGTGGGGAAAAAGGAACACTTCTCCATTGTTTGTGGGAATGTAGACTGGTGCAACCACTCTGGAAATCAGTATGGAGATTCCTAAAAAAAAATTGGATTGGAGGTCTCATTCAATCCAGTTATTCCCCCTTTGAGTATTTTCCCAGATGAACTGAAAACATCATACCACAGTTTTATATGTGTACCCATATTTATAGCAGCACAATTTGTAATAGCTAAATCTTGGAAATGATTCAAATGCCCATCAACTGTGCAATGGATAAAAAAGATGTGGTATTTTTATACGATGGAGTATTACTTAGCCATACAGAAGGATAAACTGGAGACTTTTATAGGTAAGTAGACACAATTTGAGACCATACTCATAAGTGAAATAAATCAGACTCACATGTGTAAATATCGTGTTGTCTCCCTAGTGTAAAAAACTGAAAGAGTAAGATCCAAAATATACAATAGATATTGTAAAAGTGAGAGTGAGATAAACTTGTCAAGTGGAAAGAACCACCAGGATAGCGGAAAGGAGAAGAGAAAGATGGGAAAAGCCAAAGATAGATAGCTATATTACTAATCTCCATTAATTCATCAAAAAGAACGGTTTGTGCTTTCATTGTTTGACCATTTTTTCATGCCTATATCTCATAATCTGAGCAACTACTTTGAAGATAACAATACACAATATATTAACCAGTGCTAATCTCCTATTATTTTGTTTTGAAATTTTATTGTTTTAATTTTTTGTTTAAAAAAAGGAAAAGGTTGCATTCCCCTTCTGCTTTATTCCATTGTACAAAGATGGTATCTCTTCAAAGAATAGTTCTCAATGCTTCAATATCACCTGGGAATTTTGTGGAAAAAATATATAAACTCTGCATCTCTGCTGTACAACTAAACCAAAATTTCTGTGGTATGGTTTTGTAATTTGAAAGTTTTAATTAATTCCTCAAGTTATTCTGAGACACACTGAAGTCAAAGCAACACTGCTATAAGCCTTGATTCAAATTCTAAATTTAATATTTCCATGGTTTGAGAGTTAAGATTAAAATGTCAAATAAAGTCTAGATATACTTTAAAATGTGTTTTTCATAATTTCTGTGACACAGAACTCAGAATACCAAGCATAGAGATCAATACTAAAGAAATAGATCTATCTGTCACTCCTAGGCAGTGAAAAAGAAAGATATACAATTGAATCTAAAGATTACAGCCAGGTTAATGAAGGGTTTACTCCCCATAAAATTTAATAATATGAAGGCAGAAAAGAACCAAATAGTAGACAAAAATATTAAATATATTTTAAGTTAATTTTATGGCTAAAGTCTTTGTTGCCATGAGTATTCACTTATATACACTTTACATATTTTTCATAAAACTAGGTAAAATCTAACTGCATATAGTTCAACAGTGTACAACATAATGTCTTCCAAGGAGCCCTTTGAAATCATGACTTGTTGAATTAGATTTAATTATTTCTCTACTATAATTATTTTATTGGAAACTTACGTAAAACTTGTTTTTACATAAATAATAGATCTGATGTATTACTCTTTGAATATATGATATATTTGGAAGACAAAACATCTCTAATTCATCTATCAGACATTATAAAATGCAATTATGTAGTCAGAACTCAGTTCTCTGCAGAACCATATGTCTCTATGATATCTATACTTGCAAGAGTGTGAAACCTCATGACAATTCAGTCGTGACACAATCAGAGGACACCACAGAGATGGGAAACATGCAGAATCTTGGGCGTTTTCTGCTACTCATTGAATGCATGATTTGTATTTTCTTTGGGGAAAGTCAGAGAATTGAAAGCCATTTTTGCTATGAACCAAAACTCTATCTGGGCCAACAAATGACTAATAGGTAACTAAATGCAGAGAAAAGTCTAGGCCCAAGATTTACAGTAACAAGGGATAGAAAATGAAGGTCAGTCTTGGCTCTGCTTTTATGGTCATATTGATTATTTAAGGAGTCTCTGTCTAGGAGCTTCCGATTATGGTTAACTATCTGAATTTACATGCTTTCGCCCCTTTGAGACCTAGCACATCAAGATAAGAAGCTTACAGTACATCCAGCTATACTCAGAGGCTCAGAACCATTGTCCTAAAGCTGTGAGTATCTGAACAGTAAAGGCCCACATGACTGAAATTGCCACAAAGACAGTCCCTTCCTGAAAAATGAAAATATCCTTCAGCTTTAAAGATGCCAGAATCATGACACCAGGAAAAAGGTAATTTTCTGCCAGACTCCAGCACACCAGCTAATCATGATGGCCTCCTATCTTCATAGGTGGAGCAGTAGCCCCTCCAGTGACTAAATCAGAGTCCTTTCCTGTATTCCCACTAGCTTTCTAATTAAAGCTTTTTTTTTTTTGGTGTAAATTTGTGCTTTAGTTTTAATTCCCAATTTGATTAAAGCAAAGACCCATGCTAGCTGGTGACAGACTTATGATTCAATGATAACAGCTAACATCACTGAGCAAAACTGAGGACTTTACACATCTTCTTCATGCCACTTAATGCTCACAGCTACTCAACAAGGAGATAATGCTCACTCACAGGTAGATTCGTGAACATTATCTCTACAGTATGGATGAAGAAACTGACAGACTAGGGATGGAATCACTTACTGCGATCATAAAGCAAGTTGGGAGACGAGATGGAGGTTAAACTGAATCCTGCATTTAGCCACTGAGTTATTCCATTTTCCCTGGAAAGAAAAAGTATAATACTGAATGCCAAAAGTCAATTTATCCTTAAATATTGAATTTGAAGAATTAATGTTTTTGTCGTCACTAAGAGAAAAAAAGTAGAGTAGCTACAGAGCAACTGAGATAAGTTCATGAAGAAATGGGAATTGAACTGGGCAATGACAGATAGAAAAGTTAAAAGACAATGAAACTGGGTGTGAACCCCAAAATCAGCTCTTCTTTCCCCTTTTATCCCTTGCACTTTAATACAGCTCCTTGAAATCTATTCCTTTCAATACAAGTAACTGTCAACTAAATAGATGGTGTCTGGCCACCATAAGCCAAAATACAAAGGTGGAGCTGCACAAGATAACTACTGTAAACCCTCCCAGGAAAAATGAGCACACAGGACAGGTACACACTCCCTGTCTCCAGCAATTGTCCAATCTAGTTGCACCCAGACTGTCGTTTCCTTAAGGATCAGTCACATCCCTAGTGTGTGTTCTCCGTGGTTCTCGGTTGGCTCTCCTTAACTCTCCATTCTGCTTTCTGAGCCATCTGTCCTCTTCAATAATAAATGGTCCATTTTTGCAAGTGGACAGGCCTCTAGATTGCTTCCTACTCCACAAATGTGAGGGTGCAAATCCTTTTTTAAAACGTTTGCTCTGCCACTCATTCCTATAGTACCAGTTACTACAATCTTTTTTTCAAAACTCTGTGGGTTTTTAATTTATCTGTATATAAGTATACTCAATCAGATAAATGCACCACCAATAATTTTCCTAAAGAAAAACCTTATTTTATCTCAGATTCCTTGACACTGTTGTGGGACCATATCCTTAAGAAACTTTGAGACACTCTCTGGATTGACCTGTAACCAGATACTATTAATATGAAAGCTGTCTCCATCTAGAAAGGTTGGAAATAAGAAACAGCTTTATCTTCATATGCAGGAATTCGGGGATCCTGTGCATTTAACAGCTTTTTTTTCCTTAGTTCATTTCTCTCACATTTTATCATAGGAAATTAGAAGCCAGGAGTCAATTTCAATGTAATTCTTGGAAATGTCCTTAGGCTATATCATCCCTATTAGTCCTACAACAGCGTTGCCAAACTTCAACTTCAGCTATTACATGACAAGGCATCCTTTTCTCCAGTTTTCGATACTATAAACCTTACCTTTCCTCTTAATCTCTATTTGTCTGTTTATTCTTTCTTAATGTTTTCTTCCAATTGTTTTCAACTTCAGCTCATCTTGGAATCACAAAGCCATGCACAACATTTTAGTCATTCAAGAACTCTATGACTTATAGCAGAAAGTTTTCCAAATATTATTGCAGTATAGAAGCTCACTCCAAAACAATGCAGTTTAAATCAACCACAATGATTTCTTTTCTTCACAATCAGTAATTGAGAATCAGTTCAACAACAGTGTCCGGGGTTTGTTCGAAGTAACATTGGTTAGAGTAGTTTGATTGAGGTATGGGAAATACATTTTCAAAACAAGTTACCTGCGTAACAATTTGATGTCGCCCTCTGGGAGCTTAATTTAGATGAGGAACAGAGAATTTTGTTCTTCTTCACCTTGACCTCTCCACAGACTCCTTAGATTTCCTTGATGGTTTGGTTCTGCACACAAGTACCTCAGAAAAAGTTGGAAATACTTTGAACTTTTGTGATCTAGCTTCAAAAATCACAGCATATATTACTTCCACTATTATTTCTTGCAGCAGGGACAAAGACCTACTCAAGTAAATGGCAAGAATTCACAGTAAGAAAACCACGTAGAATGAGGTATACTGTTGCAGCCACTGTGGGAAAACACAGTCTGACATGTAGTGTTGCCAAATTTATCCAAGGGAAATTCACTGCTTGCCTTTCTGAATAGAATTTGCTTTGTGAGAAATTACATGTATATACAAACTTTTACCTATTCGTTTAACAAGCATTCATAATTTTCTAACATCATAATTTTTTCTGCAATTATTATTTGACCTTTTACAGTTAGGAAGTGATTTCTGTTGCCCCATTTATTTATATATTTCTTTATCTGTGCTCACTCATCTCAATCTGTGGATCTCTTATTTGTTCTAAGAGTTAAAATTCATTACTATTATTGCTTATTTTGATGCTCAGATGACCCACTTTGGCCACTGAAACTATTACAAATTGTCATTTGTAATTCTTTGATATTTTGGCAGCAATTTTTAAGCTGTTTCTTAATGTCTGGAATAACAAGCTATTCCAGATATACCTTGGGATTTTCCCTCCTCAGCCAAGTGTATCACAAAGTCCTAAGACCACCTTCAGAGTTGACAACTTGTGAGACAGATTCACAAGGCTCAGAAATTCTGCTATTTCAAATATTATAAAGAGAAAGCATAAACCATATGATCACAGGGAAAAGGTCATGGGTGAACTGCTGGAGAAATCCCATGCGAATTTCCAGGTGTGTCCTCACACTGGAAGTCACACAGATGTCCACTTAACTCTCCCAGTACCAGCATGAGACAACACCTGCAAAAGTGTTGACCAACACAGGGATTCCCCAGAGCATCAGTGTCCTGGGGTCTTACTGGCTTTGGTCATGTAGGCATGGGGCACTGGATGACTGCTCCCATCTACTCCATCTTGCTCTCCCTCTAAGTTCAAAAAACAAGTGCTCACCATACGCAGAGTATGGCCCAAATCCTTAGTCATAAGAACATTTTTATCAATAGAAAATTTAAAGGACTCAGAGAAAACATTGGGCTTTCTTGGGGATTTACAGGATTGAGCAACTGATACCTGCTAAGTTGATCTGTCTGAGGCACCTGGGGTCAAGAAACTCTGGGTTCATTTACTAAGGAATAACATTTAGAAACCAAGATCTCATTTTCACTGGCATGTCAATGTTTTTAGGTCATCTCAGTGAACAGGGCCAGAAAGTGTATAAAAACTGTTCCATGTCAATCTAGCATTAGTTTCAAAAACCGCTAGTACAGAGACCTCCAATACCAAACACAGTGTGATACATTTTACTCTCCTTCCTTTTCATCTTTGTAATTCTGTCTCTGCTTCAACAGTGATAAATTTGACTTCCACTAGCCTTAAAATACTTACCTACTTGATAAATATGAAATATAAAGAAAACTTTACAGAATTACTCATACTGCATCAGCAGTAAAATCTTACAATTAAAATTCAACATTGGAGCATATTCCATTTCTTGAAGGTAGAATTTCTATACCTTCAAATGAAAAATAAGAAGCAGTAAACATGATCGAACCCAAGACTCATGCTTGCCAGGCAGGCGCTTATGCCACTGAGCTAAATCCCCCGCCCAAACATAAAATTTTAAATGTTCCTACAAGTGTGTAAACCTGGTATCTCATACAGTGTCAAGGCACAGAACATTTTTTATGATTCTAGAAACATCTACTTTGTCTTTGACCAGTTGATACTCTTTCCCCTGTAGGCAGAGACTGCTCTAATTTTTTTTATCTTAGACTAGTTTCTCTGTTTTAGAGTTTTATATTAATGGGAGCATATAGCATATATGCTTTTGTACTGGGTTTATTTTGATCACAGTGTCTGTGAGTTTACTCCATGTAGTTTTCTGTATTCATAATTGCTGACTTTTAAAACTGAATAGCATCCTATTTTATGACTATGTCATGAATTGTTGACTAGTATTTTTTAATACCACTTTGTGTTGTTTCCAGTTTAGAGGTTACTATGACTAAAAGTGCTGTGGACTCATAACACTTAAAAATAATTTTTAGAGAAAATTCGTCAGTGTCAACTAAAAGAATTTCAGTGTTTATTAATATGATTGTGATAAGTTTAAGGCCAGTTTATTGGAGAATTAATATTTAGCCTTTGAAACGATGAGTATGGCATTTCTCTCCTTTCATTCAGGTTTTCTTTCTTTTCCTAACTAAACTGAAATCTATAGAAATTTTTGCATTGCCTGTTAAGTTATTCTTAAATTATTTATGTTTTATATTTTATACTGCTGCAATTTTGTCTTGCAGTTGTTCTTCCTTTATGTACAAATATAATTGATTTTCTAAGATGGATTTTGACTCCTGAGACTAGCTAAACTCCTTTTACAGTTATAATAGCTTGTAATCTTTGTCAGATTCCTCAAAATCTCATGCATAAGCATCATGCCATCCATGAAGAGAGACATTTTTCTTTCTTTCCCAAACTTTTTGAACATTATTTGTTAATTTGCTAGCCTTCTATTATGGTTGAGTCTTACTGCTGAGAGTATATATCATTGCATTGTTTCAGTTCTTACAGGGAAATTGCCCAGCATTATAATGTTAATTGTTATATTAACAATAGGAGACTCAGATTCTGTTAGGTGCTACAAATTAATCTTTATTTGGAAATAGAGTTATTACAGATGAAATTAATTAGGATGAGACCATATGGAATAAGAGTGGTTCTTATTCCGATATCAGGGATGTCCTTATAAAAAAAAACACTCACTAAGTTATATGGGGAGATGCTTTGTGTCAACAAAGACGAAGATTGGAGTTACTGAGTCTCAAGTCAGGTAATTTCAATAACTGGCAAAATGTGAGAAACTAGCAAAAGGCTTATAAATAACCCTGTAAGATTCAGAGCGTGCATGAGCCACTGGCACAACAGGTTCAGACTCTCACCCCCAGAATTGTCAGACAGTAAATTTTTCTCAACTACTAGGCTTTGTGATTCTGTGTTGTAGTATCCTTGAGAAACAAGTATGAGTAGTTCAGGTAAGACTGAAGAAATTCAATTTAATTATAGCCAGTTGAGTTGTTGTTTAAATCAAGAACGACTCATGAATTTTTGCCTAATGCTTTTTCTGCCGTTTTGCAAGCTTATAGGTTTTTACCAATATTTTAAAAAATACTCAATGATATTAGTAGATTTTAAAATTATAATACAATCTTGCAATCATGGATAATCTACACTTGAACATGAAGTAGTCACGTTTTTAAATTTCTGGTATGCAAAAGCTAATACTCTAAAAAAGGGTACCGTATCTATGTTTAATAGGTATATGTTAAATGTAATTGCTTCGGCAGATTTCAGAACCGAACTTCCAATGATCTCATAAAATGACCTAGGAAATGATCTCTTCACATATTTTTTGAGAGTTTACATAAGATTGATAATATTTCTGGCTTAAATATTTACTAGAACTTACCACTAAGGTCATCTTGCCTTTTGTGGTAAAGTTTTGTTTTTCCTATCAAAAATTCAACTTTGAATAGGATACTACACCTTTAAAATTTTTTGCTTTTTGATGTATACATCTTGGCAAGTTGACTTTTTGAGATACTTGCCTATGTGAAATGAAAATTGTTAAAACTATTGGGACAAAGTGGCATATTTCATTGTTCTTTTAAGGTCTGTTGGAATATTGTTGCTAATAACAGTTGTATAATTTGGACATGTCTATGTATTTTTATTTATTTTGTCTAACTGTGGGAAATGCTTTCCTGTATCTTTGTACATCTAGAAACTTCTGATTGTATGCTCGATATTGTGAATGAAACATATAGGATTGGGGATTACTGTCCTTTTTTTAGATGTTTTATTTTATTTTGCAGTTACATCCCCAGTAGATTATTTTAGCATATTTAATTCCTGAGTACCAGTTTTTAATTATAGACAATCATTGCCTCTAAGGCATGGGCTGTCTAGGGCTTCAATTGAATGCTTAATTCATTCTATGAAGTTTGAATTCAATAACTGTTTTGAAATTCCAAAACTTGCCAGCACTTCACAGCCCACAGTAAATGGTCTCTGTCGAACAATGTGGAAGAGTCACATCTGTCTGGGCTCTGTGCTAAATCTTCTCAGATTGGTGGTTCCTGTCAGGGCAGTGCACGTGGCTCCTTTCTGGCACTCAGCCTTGGAAATTCTAGCTTCTGCATCAGACCTAATCTCAGCAAGAAACAAAATTGCAGCAAATGTTCTTCTATGCTGGTAAATTAATACCTTAAAATTATTCTATCAGTTAAGATACAGAAAATGGTAACTTTCATATAGCTATTACCATATAGCAAACAATTCCAGAATAGCCTGTCAAATTATTATTGTTCATAAATGTATGGATTGGCTGAGTTCTTACAATGTGGTGTAGGCTTAATGGATTTACCTGGGTTTGCACGTGTCTTTTTGATTAGCTAGGAAACTGAGGAAGAGCTGGCCAGATTTACGGTGACCTTATTGACATGTTACTGGTTGGTTTGCGGTCGGCGTGGTGGCAGTCACTCTTGTTATCCAGCAGCCGGGCTCACGTTTGTTAACACGGTGATGACAGGGCTGCAAAAGAACAAATCAGTGGAAGGTTTCTTGAGCTTAGTAGCATGGTTGGATATCACCACTTTTGGTACCATCTGAAATTAGTGGAGATCACTTACAGTTTTACTAAAGACTACATCACTTTATGAGAGGAATAGGAATCACTCATTGAAAAGATGTGAATACAGGAAGTAGAAAGCATTGTGCCTATATTTGCAATTGAATACATTGCTAACAGTTTTCAGTCTGTGCACCAAACTCCTAAATTACAGGTTTTGGGAAGAACATAGTTTCACAGGCAAGATGAGGGCTTCTGCTTATTTTTGGCTATGATAGAATAATCACTACTAGACTTATCTTTTTTGTACTAATTGAAAAATAAACCAGTTGATTGACTGTCAGGTCTGATTACAATGTCACTCGTATCATCCAGGAGCCTATCCTGTGCTTCTTACCATAATTACACTAACTTTTATCACTCCACGTGGGTACAGCTCCTGCTTTTCCTGGACCAGTGCTAAGAAGTTCATCATTGTTCACTTACTTTCTAGATGAAAATATGTTTTGTGCTTCCCATGAGGTCCAGACTTTTCAGGTTGCTCTATTTACTGGTACCATGATGCATTTTAGCTAAACATATAATTACCGATATATCCCTAAGCTTAAGTCTTCTCTTTGATGTGGTACACCAAGTAAAATTAATGATCTAAGGACAATGTATCTTAAAGTGTACAATGTCCCTGTACAGTTGTCTATATGTTTTGTATGTTCTTTGGCCTCCTGGACTGGGTTTCAGTCTGTATATACAATAATTTAATTCATAAGGTCTTACAAATCAATGAATCCGATGCTAGAAAAATAAAAAGAGTAGAGAGGGGAAAGAAGGGAATTGAAATGTGTTATGTATGTGTGTCGATTCCCCACTCTGAGTATAATTACTCTGTACTGTAAGCATATACTAATAAAAGTCAAAAATAGATTGTCTAAGGACATGTATTTGCCAGACATATAAACCCTAACTCTAACTTTTCAGCAGTTTTAGTCTTTAGAAAAACTGAAAAAGAGGGGAATTTTATTTTTAATACTTCTCCATACCTTTTTCCATACCCATACTTCGCATGTGAACAACTAAATACTCTATTTGTGTTTACATTTCTGGCTCTAGATTTTTATTTCCACCATTTTCTCAACAATACAAAAATATAGCCATGTTCTTATTTTCAAAGCTAGTTGGCTTTAGCTAACCATCAGAGAATCAAAGAATTTAAATGAGGTTTACGTTACTTCTCCTGGGAAATTGGATTCCATTTTATAAGAAGATAATTACTTTACCTAACAAATTGACCTTGCAATTAGGGAGAATCAGCAGTAGTAACTAAATGGTAAGAGAACTTAGGGTGTGCCCTTGAGATGGCAAACATCTACCAATTTCAATTCTGCTTAGCCTTAACTCTGGCTATCAAGAACACATGCAACAAAGTACTTGGAAAGGCATTGTTGTATTGTCAATGGAATGGCACAAATAGACTCAGATTTTATTTAATTGGTATACGCAGATTTTTAAAAATTCATGACTCTTCTTTTGCTTATCTAATCATAATTATTTTAAAATAATGAAGCCCAATGTTTGGTTATTACACAGATACCTCTGACTTGAGAGCTATGGAGGAGGTAATCCAATGCTTTCAATTTTGGTGAATTTTATGAGAGTTTGGTTACTTAGACATGTAGAAATAGAATCTGTATTACCTGAGCATTAGTGCATTAATAAAAATTAGAGCCTTGTTTTTATATTTTATGCCATTTTGTGCTAACAACATTCTCAATGATAAATACTGTTTTGCTTCAATTCTTAAAGTTCAAAATGTTAGTTCTTAATAACATATTGACACTTGCATAAAGCTGAAACTAGAACTTGGGAATACTGAGTATATTCAATAAACATTTTCAATAAAAATGTTGCAAGTGTAAATAGAATCTCTAAGTTTAATAGTTAGGATAAATTTTCTTATATAAGTATCTTGATTAATATCTTTTTCTGTGGATATTTATTTTAAATTAATATAGAGTATTACTTGTATTAATAAAGTAATTCTAATACTAACCTTAGACATTAATGGGAAAAGTATTTTTATGCTGTGAGAAAATAATTGCTGTTATTACACTGACCAAATAACATTATAAAGATTGCTATAATGTAGGAGAATTAAACTTCTACATTCACTTTAAAGTATACTTATTATCTGGGTTGGTTTATAAATGTCTTCCAATTAAACAGCATCATGATTTCATTTTCCCAAAACAAAAAAAAAATTCAAAATCTCATTAAGATTTCACATTGGGCACACAGAGGACTATCAGGTCAAGAAAGAAAAGAAAGAAGATATGTAAGGATAAGAAAGAGTTTAGACATGAAGTGTGTGTGTGTGTGTGTGTGTGTGTGTGTGCGCAGCCTGTAGAGATTCTTCTGTCCTGTTCTATGAACCAACACAGAAGAAGCGTAACAGAAGTTCTTACTTCTAATATATATTTTCTTCCAAAAATCCTCTAAATGAGAAGAAAGTTCTGAATTTCAGAGGTAAAATAGGTGTATTGTTAATAGTCATTTTAAATACTATGTGGAATTCTGGTGCCAATTTATTCTGAAAAAAAAAAAAAAAAAGACCGTTAGGAACTTTGGATCAAAGTTTACTCCCACAGATACAATGTTTCTTTTCCTGAGATTTCTTGATGCCTTACCCACAAGTCTGAGGCAAAAGCAGAAGACCCAGAGTCTTTGTCACTGGCAATTCTTCAAACGTAATTGATGAAAGGAATGTTCTCTCTCTCTCTCTCTCCCTCCCTCCCTTAGAAGAATAGTTTCAAATTGTTTTTTTGGTTTTTTTTTTTTTGTTTTTTTTTATCATGAATTTGAAGTTTCAGTGCACATCACTGTTTTTCCAGAAAGGTATAAATATTGAGATGAATAAAAAATTAGTTAAGTGTCATAAGCAATACTCATCCTTTAACAGAAGTTTCTAACAAAATTTAGCTGAATTTGTTGCCCTAAATTATTCCTTTTTAGAATTGTAAGTGTAACCCTATACAATGAACTTTATTCAACAACTCATCATGTTAGTAATTTAAATTTTATATTTACTTTGAAAAAGACTAAACATATTTCTTCATAACACTTATTAATTAATGTTTGTGCCTTTATTCTTATAATGCTAAGAAACACCTAAATAGCAGAGACTTTCTTCAGTAAGGGGGGAGGGAAGAAAAGCGTATCTCCAAAATTAGATAATCTGTTTGTTGCCTTTTGAAACAATTGTTCCTGATTATCAATGTCAACTGTGAATGCTGTTTCTCTGATCGAAGAAATTGGTAATATATATATATATATATATATATATATATATATGAAACCCTTAGAGTTCTTCCTGTAGTTTTCATAGCTGTTAGTCTTTGTCTTGAAAAGACTAGACAGAAGAAATTACAAGCGTTATAAACTAAATAGCCACATTCCCAAACACTTGAGAAATGATTCTTTTCATTCAATACCTTGACACAAGGCCACCCGAGTCAAAATGAAAAAGCTTCAAAAGCTATGAAAAGACACTTTGCTAAGCAAGTTAGACATATTGGTCATAATTGGGATAAAATTAAGGAGAATATTTTTCAACTTGAGTAATGTTTGTTATTTAAAAACCTGTATTTAAAAATGCATTTAATTTAGTTCAGAAGAATTAGTACAAGTGATTAAAATACACTAATTTATAAGACTATAAGAACATTTCTCTGAGGAGTTTGAGAATGTTAGTTTGTAAATTTAATTTTCCAGGAGGGAAAAAAATTGCTTCTTTATTATGGTTGCTTTATTATGATTGCATAAACAGTATTTTCCCTATGAAATATATTTTTCAAGCCACTAAAAATAATTTATCATGTTAGTTAGTTGTTTCCTCCTCATCATAGCATCAAAAATAATGATTCCATCTTAATTTATGATAGAAATATTGTACAATAAGGAAAATGTCAACTATAATGATGCTGTTTGTCATTATAAAAATATGGATCCAAATTCTGAGAAGGGGAAATGATGTTTAATGCATCAAAGCATGATATTTCAGGCAGATTCTAACATTTATATTCATTAGATATTTTGAGGGTTGAGAATTATTTTTCAGTTGAAGCATGAAAAGTACTTACCACTACTCAGCTATGAAGAAATGAATGCATGATCCTAATTAAACACATATATGTATTTCATGATGATAAACATGTAATAAACATTTTCCAAGTGGCCCTTTTGGAAATACTGTAATATTCATGTGCAGTAATTAGGAGTTGGGTATAAAACATTATTTTAATGCAATAATTGCTTTAACAAGTATAAAATCCTTGACAAAGTGTATTATTTAAAAGTGGGTGTAGAAGACAGATGACTTGAACAACAATAAAAATGGATTATGGCTCAGCATTATTTTCTGAAGACTCTTGGGACTGGCTCTAAATTAACATTCAGAATGAAATATAAAGGTTTATTCATTGAAAGCACATTAAAATAGTAATGTTGTGATGTCTCTAAGCCTATTTAATTAATGAAGGGATTTACTGAGTTGCATTGTTAAATGTTAACTTTTTTTTGCTATGCCCTCAGGTTATGAAAAGTGTTTCTGTGGGGGGATAATAGCCATCATTTCTGAGTACTCAGATTTCAATATCCTCCATAAAATTGCCCTTTCTGCTAAATTAAATGTAGAAAACTGGATCAAATTAACTACTTCAATATGGAAGGTATATCAATCAAAATTAAAGAAAGAAATCAATCAAGGAAACGTACATTAGTATTTGTTGATCTAGCTGAAATGTGCCAGCTGTTTGCTGAATTTACTTGAAATTTTATCCATGCTCATGTCTTTGGAATATTACAGTGAAGAATAAGGCACGTGTTTTCATGTTCTGTACTTCACTTTTAAAGTTTCATTTAAGTACAATTTATAAGTTGAAAAAAAGCATTCTTTCTTTACACAGTTTGATGAGTTTCACTAACATATGCAAATCTATAACCATCTCATTAAGAAAAAACATTCTTGTTATCCTTAAAAGGTTCCCCAAACCACTAATTTGGTTTCTGTTCCTACAGTTTAGCCTTCTGCTAAATGTCACTAGGCCATGCCTTATATAGACCTCCATATGTCTGAATTCTATTTGTATATATTTTTGAGATCTGGCTTACTGTTGCATATATTAAGAGTTTCTTCCACTTAATTACTGAGTAGCATTAGTCTGTATAGATATGGAACAATTTGTCTATCTCTCAATAGGTATTTGGATATTTGTTTGATTTCCAGGTTGAGCAGTTACAAATAAGTAGTTAGATCACTGTCTTAGTTACTTTTCACTTGTTGTTGAGACAAGATACCTGACACCCAAAATTAGGGAAGGAAATGCTTATTTCTTACAGTTCTTGGGGGCATCAGTCCACACTCAGCTGGCTCTAAGGCAGGGTGGCATGGCTGAGGGAGCCTTTCATGGCTGGGGCAAACAGCAATGCACCAACTGGCAACAGGAAAGACATGCCTTCTTCCCCGCCCTTACACTGTATGTCGGCTCCACCCCTGGGTGGGTGCAGCACTCACATCACCAATCCCAGCACCAGATAGCAAACCAATCACAAAACGCCAGACTCAGCCCCACCCATGCCATGATTACATGAGACTTGGTGGGGGCCACGGGAACACAAACCATAGCAATCACCTATACACCAATCAAATACAGACACATACTTTTATTTCTCTTGAGTAAGTATACACATGGGGGATTGCTATGTGTAATTACAGTTCCATGTTTAACTGTGTAAGAAACTGCCAATCTTCTTGCAGAGAGGCTGCACCACTTTTCTTGACCACTGGTAGTATACTCTATTTCCTATTGTCCCATATTATCACCCACAATTTCTATTGTTTCTTTTTTCTTCCTCATTTTTGTTTATCATAAGCAATTCTTGTATATGTCTAGAAATATCTATCCCTGTTTCAAATCTATTTTACCAAATGACTAATAATATTGAATAGTCTGCTTCTGTTTAAATATTTTTAAATTAATAGATTTAACTTTTTGGTTGTGATTTCACTTTTTATTGATTATACAGAAGAAGGGGTTTCATTTTGGCAGATTCATGAATGAATTTAACATAGATTGATCATAATCACCCCATCAATGTCCTGCCCTCGCCTTCCCTCTGGTTTCACATTTTGTGGGGATTAACTTACATGTTTTTCTCTTATCTTCCCACTCTATCATCCATCCTTACATATCTTGCCCTCTCTTATTTCCTTCTTATCTAATAATTGCCTCCCTTCCACTCTCTTTTCATCTTTTCAGATTCTGCATGTTAGGAAGAATATGTCATATTTGTCTTTCTGAGTCTGGCTTATTTCACTCAAAATGATGGTCTCCAGGTTCATCCATTTTCTTACAAAAAGCAGAATTTTGCTCTTCCTTGTGGCTGATAATACTCCATAATGTATATACACCATATTTTCTTTATCCATTCATTTGTTGATGGGTATCTAGGTTGGTTCCATATGACGTATGAATTGTGCCTCAGTACAATAATATGGGTGTTCATATATCTTTGTACTATATTGATTTTATGTTATAGCTGGATCAAATGTAGTTCTGTTTTTAGTTTTTTTGGAAATCTTCATACTGAATTTCCAAGTGCTTGTGCTAATTTATGTTCCCACCAGCAGTGTAGAAGGGTACATTTCCCCATTAAATCCTCACAAGCACTTAATGTTTTGTGTATTCTTTATGATGACCATTCTGACTGAGATGAAAAAGTGTGATGTATAAAGCAGTTTTAATTTCATAACAATGTTAGGCATAAGGTACAGAATCTTCACAAACTCTCTGTACCACATAAGCACGGCTTTCTCCAGGATCAAAATCCCACCGCAGAGAGGTATGTTCATTATCATTGATCAAGCTATATTGACACATTATTGTCATAAAAATTCATAGTTTGCATCAGGTTTCACTATTGGTTTTGTAAATTTCATGGATCGGACAAATGTATAATGACAGATGTCTATCATTAATGTTGAAGTGGAATAGTTTCACTGCTCTAAAAGTCTTCTATACTCTACTTCTTTATAATTCTTTATCTGTTAATCCCTGGAAAACACTTACATTATCTTTTCTCTCTCGTGGCTTTGTCAGCTCCAAAGTATCATACATTTAACATTTAACTACAGTATGTGGTCTTTTAAGAATGGCTTTTTTTTTATCTAAGTGCTTAGATTTTCCAAGTTTTCTCATGTTGTGATGACTCATCTCTTTTTAGCACTAATATTCTATGGTCTGGGTGAGTCACTATCATTTATCCATTGATCTGCTGAGGGACAGCTTGGTTATTGGCATGTTTGTGAAAATACGAATAAACTACTATAAACATTTAGGTGCATAAAGTTGCATTGACATGTTTTCAACTCATTTTGGTAGCTATCATTGGGTGTTTCATTTAGAGGAAAGACCAAACTGTCTCATGAAAAGTCTATACTGTATTCTTTAAAATTTCTACCAGTGCTGAATGAGAGTTCCTGTTATTTTACCTCCTCAACAGCATTGAGTGTTTTATATTTTTGCCTTTCCAATTGTATTTTGTTTTAGCTTTAATTGCTAATTATGTTGAATGATTTTTCATATGCTTATTTGCATCTCTTTGGTAACATGTCTGTTCAGAAGTTTTGCTGATTTTTAAACAAAGCTGTTCATTTTCTTACTGCAGAATTTAGGAAACATTCCTTTTCTTTACTTTTATCTCTTTCTTTTCTTTTCTTTTCTTTCTTTTTCTTTCTTTCTTTCTTTCTTTCTTTCTTTCTTTCTTTCTTTTTTTCTTTCTTTTTTTCTTGTGCCAGAAATCAAACTCAGGGCCTTGCACTTGCCAAGAAGGCACTGGGCCACTGAGCTATATCTCCAGCCCTGCATATTTTCTGTGGTAGTATTTTATCAGTTACACATTTGCAAATTTTTCCAAAGTCTGTGGTTTGTCTTCTTATTCTCTAAACATTATATTTTTGCAAAGTAAAAGTTTTAATTGTAATTAAATCCAGCTCATCAGTTTTTTTTTCATGAATTATGTAAATTTCATTCTGCATATAAAGTGAGTATTGTAGTGTTTGGATTTATATTTATGTTTGTGATCTACTTTAAGTTAATGTAAAGGATGAAAAGTCTAGGTCTAGAGTGATGTTGTTGATTGTACATGAAAGTCCACTTGTTTCTGTATCATTAAAGACTGTCTTTTTGTCACTGTGTTGGTTTTTCTCTTTTGTCAAAGATAGTAGATCATGAAGGTCTACTTCTGGGATTTCTCTGCTGTTACACTGGTATCTTTGTTCTTTTGACAGTACTACACTCTCTTAATGGTGTATAAAAATTCACAGTAAGCTGTGGAATTTAGTCTTGAGTGATAACTTGATGGGAATGGGCAATACCTAGGAGATTAATAAAGCATACCTGTGGGTGTCTTTGTGGGTCATGGGAGTATAACCTTGGGTAATGACCTTGGCCATCATTCTTTAGGCCCTTCTTCTCTTCTCTGACTTTCACTGTGATCCCTGGCTGTCATGAGGTGAGGCAGATTTCCCTCTATTATGATGTTTCTGCCTCGGAGCTAGCTGGCTACAGACTGAGCCCTATGAAACTGTGTGTCTTGGTTACTTTTCTCTTGTTGCTGACACAAAATGCCGAACACCCAAAATTAAGGGAGAAAAACTTTATTTAGTTCACAGTTTATGGAAGTTTCAGTATATAATCTCCTGGCTCCAAGGCAGGGTGGCACATGGTAGAGGGCAACAGTTCATGGTGGGAAAAAACAGCAAAACAAGAAAAGCCAAAGGGGCAAAAGGGAGGAACAAGCCTCCTTCCCTCCCTCATATTGCATGCAGTTTATGCACCCCAGGGTGGGTGCAGCACTCACACTGCCAATCCCAGTGCTAGAAAATGAACCAAATTACAGAGTCTAGAGTCAGCCACCTCTGAAATGCCCATCCCACCATGAGCACATGAGGCTTTGGGGGAACATCCAGACACAAGCCATAACACTGTGAGCTCAAATAAATCTTTTTTCTTTTTTCTTTATGTGTGTGAGGCATTTTATCCCAGAAATGGAAAGTCTACAGACACACAAACTTGCTATTGGGAAAATGTGCTGTTTCTGACCATGTGGCTCAAAAGCCTCTGGAACTGGTTTATGGAAGGAATTTAGAAAGGTTTGGAGATTTGGGATAGGGAATGCCATAAGCAGAGCTTGGCAGACAGTTCTTGTGAAAGCTTGGAAGACCTGAATGCTGACACGAGTGAGCAGAGTAGAAGCCAGTCTCAGGAAGTTTCATATAAAAATAAGGGTCCTGTTGTGCAGTGGATTACAGACTACTTGTGCTACATTATGACAAAATACAGGTCTCCATTTTGTCCGTTCTCTAAAACTGTGTGAGACGGGTTGAAAGGTAACAGACTCACTGATGTGGCAGACAAAATTTTAAGGCATCTCAGCATTTGGGCTGTGGGATAGGTTGATTTGATTTTGGGCGTATTTACAGTGGGAATGAAGAACAAATATCAGAGGAGAAACATGTGAAAAACATTCAGTTTGATGAAAACAAGAGCAATGTTGGATCCAAGGAAGGTGTGGCTACTGAAGAGATCAGCACTGTTTAAAAGAAGCCAAGTACCAAGCCCTAGAATAAGAACAGGCATGCCTGAGGGCATCTCAAGAAGTGGCCAGATCCCAGTTTTGCAAGATCAAAAATGTAAAAGTGTAAAGAATTTGCTTGGCGAGCACACCCTGTCATAGTTTATATCTAGAAGTCCCCTAAAGTCTCATAGGTGGAGTTTTGGGGTATAATTGGGTCATTGGGTGTGGGATACTGGATTAATCCACTGATTGGTTATTATAAGTCTGGACAATTCTGGGTGTGAGTGATGGACTTACTATACAGGGAAGACCTACCATGGGTGTGGGTGGCACCAACCAGTTGGCTTGTAGCCTGGGTGGAATAAAAAGGGAAAGAAGTAAGAAGGCTCATTGCTTTGCACCTGCCATACCATGAACTCTTTTCTCCACAACCAGGCTGCCCTGCCTTACAACCAACCAACTATGGACTGAAACCTCCACAAATTGTAAGGTAAAAATAAACTGTTCCTCCTTTAATTTATATGTGTCACTTCTTTCCAGCAATTAGAAAGTAACTAAGACAACCCAAGATACACTTCTGACTCTGGACCCCCTGAAGAAGTTTCTCCATTGTCAGCCATCCATGTACACAGACACAGACGGCATGGTGCATGGGGTAAAAATGTATACTATTGAAGTTAGTGACAGGTGTAATCCATCCCTCGGTGTCCTTAGTAACAATCATTCTACTCTCTTTTTTTCAAGGTTTGATTTCTATCGTTTTATATTCTGCATGTGAGCTCATTACACTGTTCTGACATGCATTTTAATTTACTTCGTACAGTTTATTATGAGCTCATTTATATTTTGGCAAGTGTCAGTATACCCTTTATTTTAAGGTTGAAAATACTCATCTAGATATTTATATATGAATTTATATTTATATATGAATTTATATTCATATATAAATATTACAATCTCTTCATGAATCTGTCAATAGCTCAAAGAACAATAAATAATGTTGCCCCCATATCTGGCCCACTATATACAATGCTGCAATGATTGTTGGTGAGTAGATTATTTATTTAAGTACTGATTTAATTTCCTTTGGATATAAAATCTGTGGGGGGATTTCTGAGTCATACAATAGCCTTAATTTTTATTATTTGAGGCTCTTCAAAATGTTCTTTGTGTTACTTATACTAATTAATTCCCACTAGAAGTTGGTAGGGGTTTGTCCTTCTCTATTACCTGTCTCACATTTATCTTTTATAGTTTTTTATCTTTTATATGTTTGACAATAGCCCTCCTGACATGTGCCAGGTGATTATGTCACTGTGATTTTAATTTGCATTAACTTGATGATTAGCAATGTGGAGCATCTTTTAATATATAGTTCTTGGACATTTGTATAGCTCTTTGGGAAAAGCAACTTTTAATTCTTTTCCCTCTTTTATTTATTGTTTTTATTATTAAGTTTATTGGTACCACTTAGATGTATGTAAAGATCATATTCATTGTAGGGAATTTGTACCTGTACATGATACGTCCTGATTCCTTGCTTTTTTCCATTTCTCTCACCTCCCATCAACCCCTGACCCCCTCCTTATTTACAAGGCTTTGTTTCCATTTTATCCTTCTTTTCTCATTTTTTCTTTTTCCTTCATTCTTATCTGCTTCTTTTCTCTCTAGTGCATCTGAGATGAATAGATATTTCACAGATGAATAAGTTAGAAATAGCAAATAAATACATGACAAAGTGTTAAATATCACTTGTCATTCAACAGATACAAATTAAAACAATGCTGAGATTCCATCTCACTCCAGAAAAAATGACTATCATCATGAAATCAACCAATAACAATTGCTGACAGGGCTTTGGGGGGAAAATGAACCCTTCTCCACTGTTGGTGGGAGTGTAGACTGGTGCAACCATTGTGCAAATCAGTGTGGAAATTCCTCAATAAACTAGGGCTACAAGTCCCATTTGACCCAGCTGTTCCTCTTCTGAGTATCTTCTCAAATGAATTAAAAGCATCAGCTGGGAGTGGTGGCACATGCCTTTAATCCCAGCACTTGGGAGGCTGAGGTAGAAAGAGTGATGTGAGTTCGAGGCTGGCTTGGGCTACAATGTGAACGCAAAGCCGGCCTGAGCTACACAGTGCGACCCTGCCTCAAAAAATCAGGGCTGGGAGTTTGGCTCAGTGATTTAAGTGCCTGTCTGACAGGTGCGAAGTTGTCAGTTCAATCCCCGGTGCTGGAAAAAAAAAAAAAGAAAAAGAAAAAGAAAAAGAATTAAAAGCATCACACAACAATGATGTATGAGCACCCATGTTTATAGCAGCACAATTTGCAATTGCTAAATTTTGGAAGCAACCAAAATCCCCATTAAGTGATAAATTGATAAAAAAGATGTTTTTTTAAAATAAAAGGAAATACTACTCAGCCACACAGAAGGATGAACTTGAGACATTTATAGCTAAATGAATGGTACCTGACACCATACACTTAAGTGAAATAAATTGGGCAAACATTTGTAAATATCACATTGTCTCTCTGGTGTGAGAAACTGAACATGTAAATAAGAACCTTGCCCTCTTTTAAAATCAGTTTATTTTTTTCTGTCCTGCTATGTGAGTTAATATTTTGGATATTACTCCCTTTTTATACATGGCTGTCAATGAATTTCTTCCAAACTTTTGGTCCCTGTTTCATTTTGCTGGTTGTTTCCTTGGCTGAGCAGGGACATTTTACTTTGACACAGTTCCACTCCTTTTTACACTGGTTGTAGTATTTCAACATCACTTACAAGATCCATTAGGTTATTTTTTGTGTTAAATTTTAGTGTGATATACAAAAACATTGTTAAGGCCAGTATCAAGGGTCATTTCTTCTGTTTTCTTTTACTCTTGTGATTTTTAGGAACTTTGTTCTTTAATCCATTTTGATTTCCTTTTTGTGTGCAATATAAGACACAGTTTTTCAGTGTGTCCTGTTTCTCAAAACCAGGTATTGAAGACTCTTATTTCTCTCTTTTTTAATCATCTTAATGCTCTTGTCAAAAAATTAATCTGGGCTCCAGAGGCTCTGAACTCCTGGCAGCAAGATATGGGTGGCATCATACTGCAGGGTGCACTCCGCCTAGCCGCCTGAGTCCCAGAGGTCTTGGCCCTCACCCAGTAAGACAGAGGCTCTAGCAGCACACTCTGGGAGTGTGCCCTCACTAGCTGAGCAGAGGATCCAGCTCTACCCAGTCCCAAGTCTCGGCGCAACCCACCAGGGGAACACCTGGCCAACCTCACAGGACACAGAGCCCAGCACCCCAGAGCAAACCAACAAAGTACATCAGGGGAACACACAGCCAGCCTCACAGACCACAGAGCACAAGGGTCCAGCACCATAATCTGGGGGTGTGCCATGGCTAGCCACAGGGATATTGGAGGATTGAAGCTCAACCCAACACAGTGTTCAAGTACAATTCATCGGGAGGCTGCCCACCCAGCCATACAGAATCCAGAAGAAAATGACAAAGCGAAAGACCAAGAGGCAGTCTCAGTCCCCCAGCCCACTGAGAACAAAGCCAAGAGACACTGAAATGGAAGACACTGGGAGCCACACAACTGAACTTTCTGAAATGATAGCAAATGCAATAAAGAAATAACTCCACGAAGCTACAGAAAAACTCAAATCAGAAATAATCTCTCAGCTAAAAAATGAAATGACAATCATTATGAAATAAATGTTGTGTGTATCTAAAGAAGATCAAGATAAAAAATAGAAGAACAGAAGAAAATGATGGAAACTTTCAATGAACAATATAAGACACAAATAGAATGCATGAAACAGATTCAAAGGGAAATTCAGGAAATGAAAAAAATCCATGGAAAGTTTGAAAAATCGCTTGAATGAAGCTGAAGATAGAATCTCAGACCTTAAAGATAGCATGGAAGCTTATGATCACAAAAGAAAAGATCTCTTACAAATAATAAGGAGCCAGGAAACAACAATTTAACAGCTGCAAGATGATGCCAAGAGAGATAACATAAGATTAATAGGCATAAATGAAAAAGCAGGGGTCAACACTAATGACCAGCAAAGACTATTTGCAGAAATAATAGCAGAAAATTTTCCAAACATGGGAAGAGAATCTGACATACAGATAAGTGAGGTATACAGAACCCCATTTAACCATAACCAAAATAAACCTTCACCCAGAAATATAATAATTAGGGTATCAGAAATACAGCACAAGAACAAAATACTAAAAGCTGTCAGAGAAAAGAAACGGATCACCTATGAAGGAAAGCCTATCAGAATCACAGCAGACTTCTCAACACAAACCTTTAAGACAAGAAGAGCTTGGAGTGAAGTATTTCAAATCCTGAAAGAAAACAACTTTCAACCCAGACTGATGTACCCTGAAAAACCATCCTTAAAAATTGATGGAGAAATAAGATACTTTCATGACAAAGAACAACTGAAGAAATTTATGGCCACCAAACCAACACTACAAAGAGTACTTGAAGACACTCTAGAAAGAGACAAAGACAGCTACACTCTTAAGAACAACAACAAAAGGAAACCACTAAGCAGGGCAAATAATTAAACAGAAAATGTAGAAAACCAACAACAGAAAGATATTATGACAGGGATGAGTCAGTACATATCAGTTCTATCAATCAATGTAAATGGTATCAACTCACCAATAAAAAGAAACAGACTAGCAGAGTGAGTTAAGAAACAAAACCCAACAATATGCTGTGTACAAGAAACACATTTCACTCAAAAGGAAATTCACAGACTAAAAAATCAAAAGCTGGGAAACAATACTGCATGCAACAGGAACCCAGAAAAAAGCAGGGGTAGCTATTATGTTTGCAGACAATGTGAACTGCAAACTGAGAGTGATCAAAAGAGATCAAGAAGGTCACTACATACTTGTTAGGGGAAAACCTCAAGAGGAAGAGATTACAATCATAAATATATATATACCGAATATGGGAGCACCCAACTATGTAACACAATTCTTAATAGACATGAAAAACCAAATAAGCAATAATACAATTATAACAGGGGACTTTAATACCCCACTGCCACAGAGAGACAGATCAACCAAACAAAAAATCAGCAAAGAAATAACTGAACTGAATCAAACTTATAAACAAATGAACCTAGTAGATGTATACTGAGTATTCCACCCATCAACATCAGAATACACATTCTTCTCAGCTGCACATGGGTCATTCTCTAAAATAGATCATATACTGGTCCACAGAACATGCTTAAGTAAATGCAAAGAACTGAAATAATTCCATGCCTATTATCTGACCATAGCGCAGTCAAATTGGAAACGAATGACAAAAAAAGTACAAGAACCCCATAAACACACAGAAATTAAATAATACTCTCTTAAATAACCAATGGGTCACAGAAGAAATTAAAGAAGAAATCAAACAATATCTACAATTGAATGAAAATGCAAATACAAATTACCAGAACCTGTGGGATACAATGAAAGCAGTCCTCAGGGGAAAATTTATAGCACTAAACTCCCACATCAGAAAAATGGAAAAAACACACATAAACAACCTAATGCTGCACCTCAAACTTCTAGAAAAAGAAGAGCAAGTGAAGTCCAAAGCCCAAAGAAGGGAGGAAACTATCAAGATCAGAGCAGAAGTTAATGCAATTGAAACTAAGAGAACAATACAAAGAATTAATGAATCGAAGAGTTGGTTCTTTGAAAGAGTAAATAAAATTGATAAACCCCTAGCCAACCTTATCAAAAAGAGGAAAGAAAAAACTCAGATTCATGCAATAAGAAATAAAAAGGGTAAAGTCACTACTGACACTGTGGAAATACAGAAGATCAACACCTACTTAGAAAACCTTTACTCACATAGATTCAATAATGTAGAAGAAATGGAAAGATTCCTAGAAACCTATGAATTACCAAAGATGAATCAAGAAGATGCAAAACTGCTGAATAACCTAATTTCAGCTAATGAAATTGAAAATGTAATTAGTACCCTGCCAACAAAGAAAAGCCTGGGCCCTGATGGATTCCCTGCTGAATTCTACAAGAAATTTAGGGAAGACTTAATGCCAACACTCTTCAAACTCTTTAATGAAATTGAAAGGGAAGTAAGTCTCCCTAACTCATTCCTGGAAACAAGTATAACCCTAATACCAAAACTAGAGAAAGACCCAATCAAGAAAGAGAACTACAGGCCAATCTCCCTCATAAATGTACATGCAAAAATCCTCAATAAAATACTGGCAAATGGAATCAAGCAAATCATCAAGAGGATTATACACCACAACCAAGTTGGGTTCATCCTAGGAATGCAGGGATAGTTCCACATATGCAAATCAATAGATGTAATACACTGTATCAATAGAGGCAAAAGTAAGAATCACATGATCATCTCAATAGATGCAGAAAAAGCTTTTGATAAAGTCCAACATTGATTCATGATAAAAACCCTATGGAAAATTGGAATAGATGGTCTGTCATTCAATCTGATAGAAGCCATCTTTGACAAACCAACAGCCAGCACGTACTAAATGACCAAAAACTGAAAACTTTCACTCTAAAATCAGGAACAAGACAAGGCTGTCCACTATTACCACTCCCATTCAATATAGTACTGGAAATATTAGCCAGAGCAATTAGACAAGGGAAAGAAATAAAGGGAATAAGGATAGGAAAGGAGAAGAAAAATTATCATTATTTGCAGATGATATGATACTCTACATAGAAGATCCCCAAAAATCCATTAAAAGACTTCTAGAAGTAATAAACAAATTCAGTAATGTAGCTGGATACAAGGTGAGCACTCAAAAATTAGTAGCATTCCTGTACACAAACAACAAAGTCACTGATAGAGAAATAAGGGAAACCACACCCTTCACTATAACATTCAAAAAAATGAAATATCTAAGAATCAATCTAACAAAGGAAGTAAAAGATCTATACAGTGAAAATTACTCTGAAGAAGGAAATTGAAGATTTCAGATAATGGAAAGATATTCCCTGTTCATGGGCAGGAAGAACAAACATCGTGAAAATGGCCATTCTCCCAAAATTATTATACAGATTTAATGCAATCCCAATCAAAATACCACTTTCTTACCTCACAGAGCTAGAGAAAGCATTCCTGAAATTCATCTGAAACCATAAAAGACCTAGAATAGAAAAGGCAATTCTGGGCCACAAAGGTAAGGCAGGAGGCATCACAATCCCCAACTTGAAACTGTACTACAAAGCCACTGTGATAAAATGGGCATGGTATTGGAATCAAAACAGACCTGAAGATCAGTAGAATAGATTAGAAGATACAGCCACAACTACAAACACACTTAGCCACCTCATCTTTGACAAAGGGGCCAAACATGTACACTGGAAGAAAGACAGCCTCTTTAACAAATGGTACGGGAAAAACTGGCTTTCTATATGCTGTAAACTAAAACTAGACCCATGTCTATCACCATGCACTAAAATAAAGTCAAAATGGATGAAAGATCTGAATATTAAAACACAGACACTAAACTTACTAGAAGACAAAGTAGGTAAAAATCTTGATGACATAGGAGTAGGCAGAGAGTTCATGAACAAAAATCAAATTGCATGGGAAACACTTCCCAGAATCAACAACTGGTATCTCATCTTACTAAAAAATTTTTGCATGTCAAAGGAAATCTCCAACAGAGTGAAAGGAAAACCCACGAACTGGGAAAATATCTTAGCCAATTGTCCATCAGAAAAAGGACTTCTATCTAAAACATATAAAGAATTAAAAGAAATCAGGCCCCTAAAATTCAAGGACCCAATCCAAAAATGGGCATCTGAGATGAACACACACTTCTCAGAGAAAGAAATATGAATGGCAAATAAATATATGAAAAAATGTTCAACATCAATGGTCATTCGGGAAATACAAATTAAAACAACACTGAGATTGCATCTCACTCCAGAAAGAATGGCCAAGATTCAAAAATCAACCAACAACAAATGTTGGAGGGGCTGTGGGGAAAAAGGAACTCTTCTCCACTGTTGGTTGGAGTGTAGACTGGTGCAACCACTGTGGAAGTTGGTGTGGAGATTCCTCAAGAAGCTAGGATTAGAGAGCCCATTCAACCCAGCTATCCCACTTCTGGGCATTTTCCCAGAAGAACTGAAAACATCATACTACATTCATATTTGTGCACCCGTGTTTATAGCAACCCAATTTGTAATAGCCAGATCTTGGAAAAAACCCAAGTTCCCATCAACCAAGGAATGGATAAAAAAGTGTGGTGTTTTTATACAATGGAGTACTACTCAGCTATCAAGAAAGATTGTATTGTGACTTTTATAAGTAAATGGACACGACTTGAGACCATACTCATAAGTGAGATAAATCCAACCCACATGGGTAAATACAGAAGTGTCTCCCTAGTGTAAGAAACTGAAAAAGTATATATGATCCAAAATCTACAGTAAGTACTATGTAAGGGTAAAAAACTGCTCAAAGAGCAAAAGTAATTGGGAAGGTAAAAGGGGGAAAGAGGGAAAGGAAAAGGAAAAAGATATAAATCTGTATATATGTATGTATGTGTAAGATAACTAAAATGAACATACTGCTGAATGTATTAGTTATTGAGAAAGAATGGTTAATACTCATATGATTAGATCAATTTTGCATGTCTATATCTGTTAATGTAAACAATCATTTTGAAGGTAATGATATGCAATATTGCAACCATTGTCAAGACTATCATTCCGTTTTGTAAACCTATAATGTTACTGTTGTGCATTTGCTCTAGTTGTTTGTTTGTCTCCTTTGCTTTTTGTCTTTCTTGTATGTGTCTTTTTTTCTCTTAAATAAAAGAAAAAATTAGTCTGCTACATATGCTTGAGTTTATGCCTGGGCTTGCTTTTCTATTCCCTTAGCCTATGTGAAGTTTTTTTTTTTTTAATGTCATTTTGGTTTTCTTACTATAGCTTTTTAGTATAATTTGAAATAAGAAAGTGTAAAGTCTAAATCTGTTTATGTGTCATGAGTTCATTTGGATTATTCAGAGTCTTTTGTAGTTCTCTATTAATTTTAGAATTTTTTTTCAGTTTCTGTGACACATGTTCTTGAAATTTTAATGTGGACTGCATTGACTGTGCTTCCTATGCTAGGTAGTATGGACTTCCTAACAGCCTGAACTGTTCCAATTCTTGAACTTGGGATATTTTCCATGTATTTGTGTCTTCTCCAATTTCTTTGACGAATATTTATACTTTGATGTATATAGATCTTTCATTTCTCAGCTAAATTTATTACTAAATATTTTAGTCTTTGGTACTATTGTAATTGGGATTGTTTTATTGATTTCATTCTCAGATTGATTGCTATAAAGAAATGGAATTTATTTTTGTGTATTTTAACAATCATGTTACTATACTGTATTCATTTATTAGTTCCAACTAATTTTTTTGTGGAGGCTTTACACTATTCTATAGTGTCATATCAGAGTTAGACAGCTAATTTTATTTGTTTTGCTTTTGTCTTAGTTACTTTCTTGTCACTTAGACACAATACTGGACACCTCAAACTTGGCTGATTCCAAGGCAGAGTGGCAAGGAAGAGGAGAAATACCTCATGGCATGACAGCAGGAGGTAGAAAAAAATGATCAACGGCAGAGACAGGGAGAGAGACACCTCCAAAGCACACCCCAGTGACTCACCCTGACTGCCCTTCACCTCCCAAAGTCACATTCAGCTATAAACCCATGAGTGGGCTTTTCACTAATGCGTACCACACCCCTATCATCTAGTCACCTCTTCAAAGCACCGCATATTAGTTCACAAGTGTTAGAGGGACATCGAGGTATAAACCATAGCAGTTTACTTGACTGTTTGCTCTTGCTAGTACTAAAATATGGCAAAGTCATTACGGTAGCTATTGTTGATCTTCCTATTGTCGAGTTTTGAAGACCTATAATGCTTTCATTCTTTTGTTTTTGTCGGTTTTATACTACTGTGTTTTGTTTGAATTCATTGCGTGTGAAGATATGGACAACTGTTTCGAGGAGGACAAGAGACGTTATGGTAGCCACTATTGATTTCCTGCTCACTTGTTTTGAAGATCTGTGTTGCCTGCATTGTTTTGTCCTGATCTGCTTGCTTCTGTTCTGTTTTGGTTTGTTCTCTTTAAAATAAAATTTTAAAAACCACAAAAATAGAAAAATAAAATATGGCAAAGAATTTGCATCTTCCCCTTATATTAGCGTTTTAGGAAAGTTTTCAGTTTTTCTATGTTAATTAAAATGTCACCTTTGGCATTTTCACAAATAGCCTTTATTGTTTTGATAAATATATTTTAACAGTTATTCTGCTAAAAAAGTTTGCCATGAAAGAATTTTGAAGTGTACCAAATCTCTTCATGCTTCCCTTGAAATGATCAAGTAACTTTTATATTTTTTCAGCTAAAAGCCATATCACATTGTTTCATTTTCATATGTTAAACCAGTCTAGTATTCTGAGATTAAATGCCATTTTGTCACAATGTGTAATCTTTTTCATATGCTGTTAAATTCTGCTCATTTGCTAGTATTTTTTTTTTGAGATTGTTTATGTACCTATGTTCAATTTTTTGTTTTGTTTTGCCTTTTTCCTGCTTGAGTGTTAGGATGATTCTGGACTCATTAAATGAAAATGGAAATATTACCACTACTTTTTTTAAAAAAGATTAAAAAGCTTGGTATTAGTTTTTTGAATATTTGTTAGAATTCAACCATTAAGTCGTCTATGCTGGGTTTTTCTTGGGAGATTTTTGATTACTATTTCAATCTACTTTTGTGTAACTAGACTATTCAGTTTTTAAAATTTGTCTTCATTTAGCCTCACTAATTTGCATATTTCTTGGAATATATCCATTTCCTCTAGGCTATCCTGTTGATATGCAATTTCTTACAGTTCATATTTTTATTTTTGAAGTATTCATTGCAATATCCTTTCTTTTATTTCCACTGGTTTTTTTTTTAGATTTTCTTCTTTTCTCTCTTTTTAGTCTAGCTAATGGCTTATTATTACCATTATCATTTTTTTTTTTTTTCAGAAAACCAGGTGCAGAAAAACCTTGCATTGCAGGTAACTTGTTCTGAGAGTAAAGAAGTGATGTCTTGCAGTATTAGTATGTGATGCTGAATGCCATATGATCACAACTGAGACAACAGTTTCTTCCTCTCTGCCTTTGTCTCTTCCTCTACCTGCCCGCCCTCCCCTCCCCCACCACCTTTCTGCAGGCTGCAGGATTGTGGGTTATCATCTCTTAACAGCTGGAGACTATGGAGGAGAGATCTCATCTGCAGTGGAGGAGGAGAAAAGTTTGAGGAATCCCTCTATTCAAATGAGATTAGGGAGATGTGTAACATAAGGGAAGCAGTGCAAGATTTTGTAGAAAAGCACTAACTGAATAAGGCTATAGCAATGTGAGCAATGAATTTGTTTAATGACAATGCAATGTCTTATTCCCTCGAAATTCTCAAAAAGACACAGAAGCAAGTGTCATTAGATAGGTTCATTATTAAAGCTGCAGAAAGAGAAAAAAGATTCCATTGAGCCAATAGACAGCTGTAATTCTGTTAGCGACTGTGAAAGTCATCCTACACAATGACCCTCCTCTCTCTTGTTTCCCTCACACCAGCCACAAAGATTTTCAAAGTTAATGGGTTTTTCTTTATTTTTTGTATTGTCTTACAATATTGTAATCATTTTTATAAATATTTTTGGACTGCGGAAGGAATGACCAGACTTTCTCTTATTTCTTATGGGAAAACTCACTTTGATATATACAAGTGCTTTGGATTACAAGCATGTTTCTGGAATGAATTTTGCTTGTAAACCAAAGTTTTACTGTATTTATTATGTTCATTTTTTTCTAGCTTGTTCTATCACATACTTGACAATTCTACTGCTGAATTTGAGTTTAATTTGTGTTTGTTTTCTATTTTTCTTAGGCATGAAGTTTTATTGTTTACTTGAGATCTTTCTTCTTTTTAACTTAGACATCATTGCTGTAAATTTCCCTTTTATTACTGCATTTCCTGCATCCCATCATCCCATAATTGTGTATGCAACATTAAAGCACCTAAGCATTTAACAAGAATTAGGAGATCTGAAAAAACAATCATAGCAACACAAATGAAGTAGAGGGCTTTCAACACCTCCCATTCAATGACAAATATACTATTTAGACATAAAAACCAATAACGAAATGTCAGGTGTAAATAACATTATAAACCAAATGAGTTTAACAAATATGTGCAGGACTTTTCATCCAATAGAAGAAGGTTATACACTATTCTTGTGTACACAGCATATGCTCCAGGATAGACTCATGTTAAGTTACAAAACAAATATCAGCAAACTTAAAATAAAAAGAATATCAAGTACCTATTTTTGACTTGAAAGAAGAAAACTAAAACTCAAGATGTGGAAACATTTACAAGTGAGCAAGAGACTTCTGAACAACCACCAAGTGAAAGAAATCAAAGGAAGATTTCTAAGTATCTTGAAATGTTTGAAAACAAAAATACAACATATGCAACTCACAAGACACAGCAAAAGCACCTAGAGAGATATTTACAGCGATATAGATTTTTGTGCTAGGTATTTTGAGTCTTGTCAAATTCCTACAAAATTAGTTTTGCAGATGGTTTCTCAGATATCCTTCATCACCATGGAAAGACATTTATCTTTCATAAGCAATTTTGTTCTAAAGTCTACATTTTTAGTACTAATAGAGTCATTGAAACTTTCTTCTCAATAATGTTTGAATGATACATCATTTTTTATTCTTTTAACCTCACAATATATTTAAAGGGGGTTTCTTCTAGATATCATGCAGTTAGTTGATTCTTGAGTTTTTATCTAGTCTGACAATTTTGGCCTTTTGATTGAAATCTTCTCATAGCATGTTTAAATTAATTATTTATGTGATTAGATTTAAACATTTTCATGTCTCTTTTTTCTGTCACATAAATTCACGTAAATACAGACATGTCATTTCTTGTTTTCACACTCTTTTTTCTTGCTTTTTAAACTAAGCAGTTTCATTATTTTACTCTCCTTTCTTATTTTAAACTATCTTTAAAAATTGTTTTTTCTTGCTATTTGATATCTAATACATATAATATGTATATTTAACTTATTCCAATATAGTTTTAGATAATACCATATCACTTCATTTATCATGTAATTGTCTTGCACATTATATTTTCATTTCTTCTTTCTTGCATTTATGCTATTTTTGTCATACATTTTCCACCTATGTTGGTTGTAAATCTTAATATATCCTGGTGCTAATGTCACTTTAAGCACTTATATTAAGAGACATTACAGAAATGAAAAAAAAGTGTACTTATATTCACTTTCTAATTACTACTTCTTGAGGGTTTTGTTTTTCTTTGTGTATCTAAATATCTATCTGGTACCAAACATATTCAGCCTGAAGATCTACCTTTAACAGTTGTATTTTGGTAAAGGTCCTCTAGAACTAAATTCTGTCAGTTTTTGTGTTTCTGAAGTTCTTCATTTCCTATTTGTCTTTAACAGAATTCTTGCTCTATCTAAAATTCTAATCAATAACACCCCCACACACACCCCACCTCCCCACCCTTCCACCCCTAAGCAACTTGCTGGTTCTGTGGACCAGCTAAGTTGATAGCAACTAATGTACACAGAGCAACTAAATACTTGTATTGTTTGGTTGATTTTGTAGGCCTGGGGCCAGCAGTATGAGCATCTCTTTGGAGGATGACAGTATACAATATAGCAAATATGGGGGCTTTCCTTCTATCTTGTCTTTGAAGCCCAATATTGTTCACACTGTTTTGCTTTATTCTGATTAATTGTTTTGCTTTATTCAGTATTCTGTTTTGATTTTTTTTTTCCTATTTTGTTTTTGGTTTGATTTTGCCATGCCTGGTGGAATGGGCAACTATTGTGAAGATAACAAGATATACTATAGTAGCTATTGTTTTCCTAGTATCCTGCTTTGAAGTTCTGTACCAATTCTACTGCTTTGTTTTGATTGACTTTGTTTTGTTTTGTTTTGTTGGATTTTACTATCTTTAAAATAAAATTAAAAAGTAGAGTTCTAATCCATCAATTTGTTTTCCTTTTGGAAAAGTAAATACCTTACAGAAATCACAGTGTTTTGACTTGTATATTTCTTGATAGAAACTGTTGCTAAGTGTTATCTTTGGTTTTGTGTATATAACATTTGCAGTTTTTCTCTGGTTGCTTTCAACATAAACTATTTATTTTTGTTTTTTAGATATTTGACTATAGTGTAATCAGTTTTTTTGTTAATTTCTTTTGTACTTTTAAAAATATTTCTTAGAATTCTTTCAGTTTTCCTTCATCTATCATTTCTTGCATTTTGTTGTCTATAAAATTTATCATCTATTATATTTTGTAGTATTTTTTCTTACCCATGGTTTCCTTAACTTTATAAATTAAAGTATGCACATGTTAGGGGTTTGCTGTTGTCTTACAGCTCCTGTATGATCTGCTGAGTATTTTTTAAAAGCTATGTTCCATTGTGGATACATTTTATAAGCCTAACTTTAATTTCACAAGCATCTTCCTCAGATATGTGCCACACATGAAAAATAACGTTATCTTGGGTATCATGGTTTGCTGTTGTTGTTTTTACTTTTATTTATCTCAGTACTTTTAATGATTTTCATCTTTCTTTTAAAATTCCCTGTCTGTTTATATATGTGCTTTACTTTATCACTATATTCCTTAGCATATTAAATCATAGCTTTTACAGAATTGCTGACTGCTAGTTTTCATGTCTGTGTAATTAATTGCTCATTATTGCTTCTGTTGATTGTTTTCTCTCTGGATAGTGGCTTGTTTTTACTTGCTATCTATTGGTCTTTTTAATTTTTGAATCATAGCTGTACACTGGGAAATAAAAGATGATAGACACTGAAGGGAAGCTCATTTATAGCTGGAAATGTATGCAGCTCTTCTTTCCATTAGTATGATAGTGAATAACTGAGTTGAGTCTGGGATTTTACTTTGACCTGGGCATCCTCATCTTCAGACCGTGATTGGTTCTTTCAGTGAATGGTGTCCAGAAGCACACAGGAGAGTAAGCACTGCAAGGCTAGAGGATTTTCCAGGGTTTTCTTCTCCATCCTCTGTCAGGATTTTGCATGACAGAGCCAAATCAGGAATCTCTCTTTAGTCTCTCCTCTGCAAAGGTGGTAGATGGTTGTCACTACCTTCTGGCAATAGGGAGGGGATGTTTGGATTCTGAAACAGGCTCATTCTTAGACAATGCCTGTGAGCTCCAAGGTCAGGAATGAGGCTGTATCCTTTCCATTCCTCTGCTATGCATGACAGCCATCCCTGCAGGATCTTATGCAGAAGACATACTTTCTGTCCCTCTGCTCTCATCAATAGTGCACCTTTTATGTCCCTGCTCCAGGGGCAGACAGCTTTGATCCTTGCACTCTGCCCTCTGTATGTTTTTAGTAGTGTCAGGGTTTGCTAACCTTTCCCAGAGGATGATGAAGTTTGCTTCTACACCAAGCGTTGCATTTTTTGCCTGGGCTTTGGGAGATAAGACAATAAATGTCCCTTCATTAACAGCTTAAAGCATTTTCCTTCTTGTGAAGAAAGGTTACTTGAGTTGAACTTTATTTTGAGACTTGTCCACTCCCATCATGTCTTTAGTCCTGGGGGGTCCTTCCTGCTTTCTTTCCACTGAACACCAAGTGAAGATGCATAGAAGAGTCCATACCCCAGAGCAAGTTACATTGCTTTTCAACTCTTGAGTATCCTAAATTCACCTTTGCTCACCTCCACCCTTCATTAATGCACTCAAATTTCTCTGGCTGCTTGCCTGCTTCTCTTGAAGCACATTCTTCCTCTGTCCTCATTTTTTTGTCCTGTCACACCCTGGAGGTTTTTCCACTCTTTGGAGCTCAATTTACTTTGTTGTTTAATTGATTCAGTGCTCTTATAGGTTCAAGGAAACATATATTTTTATAGATCATTCAGTATTTTCTTATTGTTAGGATCGCAACAATGTTCTTCTCTGAGTGTCAACATCCTCAGCAAATGCTAATAACTACAAAGTATTCCAAAAAGAAAATAGATTTATCTCAAAGTGAATTTGTTTTTCAGAAATGTTCAAGACAATAATAGAGAATTCCTATTCTTGCATAAAATAGTATCTCTCCCCAGGTATGGTATGCCCACCTACAGATTTGCAATGTGGCTAAAATAAACATCTACAGAAGAGGGAAAAACAAAACAAAAAATTATGTAAAATTTTATTATGATTAGAATTTAGAAAATGGACTGCAGTAGTAACAAAGAATTTCCATTGTGTACTATAAAAAGAGAATCTGATGGCTAAAAATACATTTGGAATATTCTCAGTTAATGGATTGATATATATGTATATTTTCACAATATATATGTAAGAGAACAAAAATCAATTTAGCATTTTTCAGTTGTTGTGGCCACTAAACCTCATTCTTTGATTTTTCCAAAAGAAAAATTTTCACAGAGCCTGTGTTGGTCAGCTTTCTGTCAATATAATGAAATACCCAGAACAATTAGCATGCATAGAGGAAAGGTTTAGTTTGGCCCATGGTTTTGGAGGTTTCAGTGCAAAATCAAGTGGCTGCATTACTTTGGGCCTCTGAAAATGTCAGCATATAATATGTAACTGTGTAGTGGAGGAAACCTTCATCCTCATGAGAGGAAAAGGAGTTGACCAGAGTCTCCAAGTCCTTTTGAAGGAGATCTTCCAGGGCCCCTGGGACCTCCCTCTAAGGCCCACATCCTAAAGGTACCAGGATTTCTCCATAGTACCACTCTGGGACACCAAGTCTTTGTCATGCTGATCTTTGGGGACACTGTCCATATTCAGATGATAGCAAGAAATTATGGTTCTAGGTTTTCAAAACACTGGCATTTACATTTCAAAAATACTGTCTGAGTTTTACAACTTTCATGTTGTATATAATAATTTATGGTTCAGTTATCTCTTGGAAAATGTGATAAAGCAGCAACACGTAAGAAAAAAAGGAAAGAAATTAAAGTAGTTACAATATAACTCATTCCATCTTAGTAAAATTGGATAAATTCTATGGAATTTAACCTAAAATTTAATATATTTTTCTTTTGGTCTCGCATTCTCCTTAGTCATATGAACCATACTGCAAATAGGTCAAGTTAAATTTGGTCAGAGATTCGTATTTAGGTTTCTGTTTCTGAGATAATTTTTTATTAATGTCTTTGAAAGAAACTTTGGAAAACATCTTTTATCTTTTGTAGACTAACAGATAGGCTCTACCTGTGTTGAAAACTCTGGAAATTATAAATAGATGTAATAATCTTATTAATAGTCTACTTTGATACCTGGATAATCTGTTTAGTTTGGAGTGTATGGAATGATGTCTTATGTTATATGAATAGTATTCTAAAATATTTAAAAAGAAATTTTTCATTTTATCTTTTCATACATTAATTAGTTTATTTGTTTATCATGAGCACTTTAAATTCACCACCGATTTGTAGATAGATGAGGAATAAGGAATTAATTGCATTTAAATCTACATGAATTATGAATCTACTCACTAAGAAATTAAATGTTTGCAAAGTTTTATGGTTTCTTTGAGATCTCAATACTATATAGTTATAAACTACTGAACATTAAACAAATCAAGATTTTGTTTTCTCTACATAGATTTTCCTCATGAAGTATGCCAGTATAAAATAGAATTTAATTTAATCTCAAATGTATAGCTCATTATCTGAGACATACAGTGTTCCACAAGCAAAATGTGTTTGAGCTGTGTATGTGTCTAGAAAAATATGTTGTGAAAGAAACAGTTAATCGTATTGTTCAAATACTTAATTATGGGATAAAAATAAAATTGATTTCTTTTCTAAAGAACCAAAATTAAAGCTGGTATTCACTGACATCACAAATTCTTCCTATTTTAGACTTAGGCATTTCACCTTACTGATAGACCACCCCAGAGGGATCAGTCACATGACTGACAAACTCTTTCTTTTCATGGTAACATACAATTCCTTACCTCAAGATGGGTAAATTTTTTTTTTTAAAAAAAGCAAATAGTTAAACCACTTTTGAAGCTTTAATATTTACAGCACAGATTTGAATCACAAAATAATATCCCGGTGTTTTCTTCTACCCTTCATACAGGAGTGGCATATTATTAAAGATTGTCCTGTTGGTATTAAATTTCTAAGTAACTGACCAAATCAGATACGATGTAAACAAAACAGTATAAGAGCATCATAATGGTAACCTTTTATTTCTATGTGAAAGTTTTTTATTTTAAATAGAAAAAATAAAAGTTCAGAAAACCAAACAACCTACATGAAAATTACTTAAGCTATTGTTTGCCTCCTCATGGGTATTTAACTAGGAAGACTCATTAATATTGGGGGGAAACTGTTAAGCACTGAAACATTCAGGAAGTAAACTAACTGAATCTACCTCAAGCATGGCTGCCATCTTGTGGGGACAGGATATAATGTATTGAGGGGCCAATCTCAACAAAGCGCCCTTTTTGGATACTTGTCAGCCTTTGGCTCTCATCAACCAATTCTTTCATGTTTTTTAATATTCCTTATGAAATACCACACTGACCTTCAGACAGAGGAAATGAGGCAACTGAGAGAGATCTACCAATCTATACAATCGAGGCACTACTTCTAAAATTTCAGTGTCATGGCTCCTGTGTGGAAGTGAAAAGTTTTGAAATTCAGTTTTCACTCTATTTTAATAGTAGATGAGTTTAGTAAAATACTCTCTTTTATGGATTTATCCAGTTGGGGAATTTGGTTGCAGTTTGCATTTCAGTGAGTTAGGAGAAAGTATTTCCCTAGCATTGTTTCACAAATTCAGGGAATATTTGAAAAGAAAGAAGAAATAGAATAATTTAAAAGAAAAGAAGGAAGGAAAGAAAGAAGAAATATTATATAAGAATGTGTGATTTAATGACTTTTGGGAGGTTTAGTTAAAAGCTAAAAATACATGTTTTCTAGCATCAAGTCTTCTATCAAGTATACTTATAATGGCTGGCAATCAATTTCTCTATCTTTTTCTGGAAGAAGTCATTGAGTAACAGCTCCTAAACTTCCATTCAATTGTGAATTTCTATGATCTACTAAGAACAAATTTTCCCTTTCAGCCTTTCAATCAAGGATAATTTATACTTTTCATTTTTACAAATACTTTTTTTAGTTATAACTTACCATTTACTACAACTATCTATCTACAGATGCTCAGTCATTGTTTATTTATAATTTTTCTTCCATGCTTGGTGTTAAGTTCTCAGGTGCTTCGAATACTGCCAGCTGCTAGCCACATTTATAATGTTAATGATACAGTTTTAAAAAACTAGAAATAATGAAACTTTTTATTGTTTTTCTGCTATATTATTTTGAAAGCTAATTTTTCATTTTACATTCAAGTAGGCTTTCATAAATATATAGATTTTTATACTAAAAAAACTCGAGTTGTTGAAATAGTATTAGAGATTTAAAAACCAACTTATGTAGTTTGACTTACTACTGTTATAACAGTGAGCACCTGATATTTAAAATGTAAGCATTGGTGTTAATGTATTTTAGCTGAAAATAAAAGAATGATATATTCCAGTGATTTCTATTGCCTTGCTTTTTTTCCACAATTATATGCTATTCAATGTGCCTGTACTTACAGTCACTCCACCATTGCAAATTCTATGACATTCTGCGTTTTTCATAACAAAATGCCTCCTATAATTTACATTTTAAAGTTATTTAGATTATCTACAATTTTTGCAGATTTTTAATGTTCATATTGCAAGTAATTTCTGAATGAAGCACAAGTCTCAACTTTGGAAAATAAATTCATGACTCATGGCATGGTTCTGGAACATTTTTCTTTCAAAGATTTAAGAAGACTTATTTAAAAGAGATCTTGAGTGAATTTAGGATATTTTTACAAGGTTTGAGTTTTAGCATAATGGACATATACATCAACCGTTCCTGTATGATAATGTTTAAATTAAAGCTGGGCAACCTTGATGAGACCAACAGACAGCCTTCATTAAAAAGTCCATTTAAAAAACACAATCAGTGTTTTTCTTATTGTCTTTTTTCTTCTAAAATTTAATATTTAACTTCTACAATATAAATTTTTGTTTCCAGATGACCAGATATCACATTATAGTAAATGTGATTTTCTAAAATAATATAAAATGATTAATATATTGCTGAAAATTTGGTTAAACTTAGACGCCTTGCAGCAACATTAATTAGGACACATTAGGTATAGAAATTATTTAGACAGTGAAAAGATTGATTATTATTCTTACGTTGGAAATCAATAAACCAGTATTAATTTTAATTTTGCAGTTTCTTCTTTGGAGATTTTTAATTCATCCTTCAACTTTGTCTTCTGATTGGTGGTAATGACTTTGATACCTCGAAGAGATTTTGTGATGTGTTATTCAATTCCTTCAAATGTATGCATATTAGGGCACCAAATCTGAACTATGATTGCATATTAGAGTCACCAACAAGTGGTTTTGAAATACTGAATACGCAACATAGGTCAGGCCCCAGTCACAGAGGTTCTAATTAAATTCATCCTAAGTGATCCCACTGAAATGCCTCCCAAGCTGTTCAAAAGTGAATTTACCTTAAAAAACCATTAAATTGAAAGATGTAGGAAAAATCAAAATATCTTATAGTTCATGAACACAGGTTGCCTAGAGATGACAGGAATATGATCATAGGTAGGTGTCTTCACAAATAACATTTACTAATTGAGCCAGCTATTGTTTCGAAGTTCTAATTAGCCCTCTGATTTTAAAATATGGTGCTCTTTCCATGTTAAATGGTTAGTTCAGAATTTTTCTTGATAGACTACAAAGTGATTAATCAGCTTTTACAGGGCTCATGTGAATGACGGAAGCAAGCTGTGGAACACTCATCCATTCTTTTTTTTTTTTTTAAATCTGTATCATAGGCAGAGAGTTCATGGACAAAAATGAGATTGCACGAGAAACACTTCCCAGAATCAACACCTGGGATCTCATCTTACTAAAAAGTTTTTGCATGTCAAAGGAAATCTCCAGCATAGTGAAAAGAAAACCCACAAACTGGGAAAATATCATAGCCAATTGTCCATCAGACAAAGGACTTCTATCTAAAACATATAAAGA